>CAUYRT010029542.1:0-123303 GCA_963574885.1 Lepilemur ruficaudatus
CATGTATTGTTGATCACCTGGGTTGTTTCCACATCTTTGCAATTGTGAATTGTGCTGCTATAAACATTTGAGTACAAGTGTTTTTTTTTTATAGAGTGTCTTTTGTTCTTTTGGGTAGATGCCCAGTAGTGGGATTGCTGAATCAAATGGTAGATCTACTTGTATCGCTTTCAGGTATCTCCATATTGCTTTCCACTGAGGTTGCACTAGTTTGCAGTCCCACCAGCAGTGTATGAGTGTTCCTGTCTCTCTGCATCCACGCCAACATTTATTGTTTTGTGACTTTTTAATAAAGGCCATTCTCACTGGAGATAAGTGATATCTCATTGTGGTTTTGATTTGCATTTCCCTGATGATTAGAGATGTTGAGCAATTTTTCATATGTTTGTTGGCCATTGTTCTGTCTTCTTTTGAAATGTTTCTGTTCATGTCCTTTGCCCCCTTTTTGATAGGGTTGTTTGATTTTTTTCTTGCTGATTTTTCTGAGTTCTAAATAGATTTGTAAGGCCCTATGCTTAGTTGTCTTGTGAATTTAAGGGTGAGAGTAATGGCAGTTGACGCTTTCAGACATCTCTGATTCCCCCTTAAATGCCGGCAGTCCCGCTGTTCCAGCCTCGACCTTACAGCGGTCGCACTCACCACACTCCTCCAGCGGTGGCACAGGTGCTATTGCACCTTGACCGCTGTCTATTTTCTGATGACTCCCGGGCACTTGCCCTGTCCTGTCCCGCCCTCCACCTGACATGGCCACCTGGACCACGTGGGCCCCTTGTCATCCATTCCACAGCTGGTGCCACCTGGACACCCGACCTTGCTTAGTGCTGTTACCAAGCACCCAACAGCCTGAGCTAGAAACCTTAGAGTTATTCTCAATCCTTCCCTCTCCTCAATTCTGCATATCAAGGACTGTGATTTTTGTCTCTTAAATATCTTTTGCATCTGCCCCTTCTTGATTCTCAATGATTCTTCTAAATGCAGAATGAGTTACACAGTTTTCTGTGCAGGACTCCTTCATGTCTTGGAGCTGCCACTCACATGACCCCACAGACGTTTGCAGACTCTTGTAACCCACCCTGTTCCAGTGTGGAACCCACATGGGCCCCATGCCCAGCCTGGGCATCTTCCTGTCCTCTCTGAACACGCTGCCCTCCCGCCTGTCTCCCTGACCTTCTCCCACTCATGTCCATCCAGCCCCGCGCGGTTCATACTTGAAGGCCATCGAGCCCAAGTCCTTTTGTACACATCCCCCACTCGATGGTGGCTCAAAGTTCTTTCTTTCCACATCTATGGTGGCACGGGATCATCGTAACATAATTACCTGTTCACATCTTCATCTCTTCTCAAGACTTAGAGTTCTTCCAGAGGAAGGACTGTGCTTAGTCATTATTATGTCTGTGGCACAGTTCCCAGTTAAGAATAGAAACTCCGTAAATATTCATTGAGCACATTTGGTATACCAGATCTCTGCCCCTAAAGACATAGGTGGCATGTCACTCACCTTATCACACCAGGGACAAAGGAGGAAGAGTCTTAGTCAGCTCGGACTGCCATGACAAATTACCGTAGACTGCGTGACTCAAACGATGTCTGTTTATCCTGGTTTTGCAGGTCAGGGAGCCTGCATGGCCCGGTTCTGGGGAGGGCCCTCCTCTGGGGGATGTCCTCACATGGCCTTCCTTGGTGGCTGCATGCAGAGAAAGGGATCGCACGTCTCCTTCTCTTTTTATAAGGACACCAGTCCCATCACGGGGCTCCACCCTCATGACCTCATCTAACCTCAGTTACCCCCCAAAGGCCCCACCTCCAACACCATCGCACTGGGATTAGCATTTCTACAGACGCGTTCTGTTACACACGACACCTTGAGCAAGAGACACCTCCTACCCTTTCAGCTTCCTGTGCCGGGAACTTTTGCCGGAGGTATTTCCAGGCTCGGTCCTATTACCAAAGAAGTGAGGTGACATAGTTGAAAAAGGTGGCATTTGAGACAGTTCTTGGAAAAAGGTATAGTTTTTAACTGGAGGAAATGTGGAGAAAGGGCCTTTAGCCAGGGTGGAAACCAACCACGTGTGCAAACGTGCTGAGGTTGAGGCGCGAGCAGATGGAACAAACCGAAGGAGGGAGTGGAGGGTGAGGCCTGCAGGCCGTGTGGCCGGCCGCAGAGGCCGCCCTGGACGTCTGGGGGGGGGAAGACTGCCCTCTGAAGGCCACGGGAAGCCATGAAGGCTAAGCCCACTGTCCACGTTGGAAGCAGCCCTTACGAGCTGTGCTGAGCATGCGTGTGGCGAGTCCGGGTCAGCCGAGGTTGGACAAGCTGCTTGTCACTCCCTGGAGTGAAAGAGTTTAATCAGAGTCTGACTGCAGATCTCTGAGACACAATGCTTGGAATCCCCGACGGACGCAGCAAGTCCCTTTTTTATATTTGTGGATAAACAGATACCTAAAATAAATGATTAATTCAGAGCTGTATTTTATTTAGCACCTAATTACAATGTCTAACTTTCTAACCTGTGACCACCCAAAGCCAGGCGCCAGTCAGTCCTCCGTGAGTTTCAGCTTCCCGTGCTCAGCCTCTCCCGACCCCACAGTCTCCACACGTCTCAGCGCAGAGCTCATCATGAATACCGTGGGACTTTCAGACCTGCAGTTATTGGTGGGAAAGGAATTATGAAATCTCTGAACAGTAAGAGATGATGTCAAATGTGTTCTGTCAATTTTATTCATTAATTTTTATTATCATTTCAAAATATTAAGGGTATACAAATGTTTCAGGTTACATGGATCATTTTTGTAATGCTCGAGTCTTGGCTGTAGGTGTGCCCGTCACCCAAATAGTGTCCGTAGTACCCATAGGTTGGTTTCTTCCCCTCCCCTCCTGCCCCCGCCCCCCGGTTGCTCTTCACTGAATTTTATTTCCCTCTGAGCACTTGCATACTCATCAGCTGGTTCCAACTTCATAGTGAGCACATTGGGGGTCTGTTTTTCCATTCTTCCAGCACTTCACTTAGGAGAATGGGCTCCAGTTCCATGCAGATTGCTGCAGAAGGTATGGGCACAATTCACAATTGCAAAGATGTGGGATCAACCCAGTGCCCACCAGTTCACGAGTGGATGAACGAAACATGGCATGCGTACATCAAAGAGTACTGCTCTGCCAGTTTTAAATCTCCACAGCGCCGACTGTGTGCCGTGTGTGGTGCTCGGCATGTGCGCATCGGTGCTTGTATGTGTTTGCGTGTGCACATTCCGTCCTGTGTAATCACCCCGAGACTGCTCAGGGCAGGCTGTTTACGAAGCATACAACTCATACAGTGAGCGTGAAGCCTTGGAGGCTAAGTCCACGCCAGCTTCGCTCTTGGCCGCCGTAGAAATGGAGAAACGAGTACATTGTGATGGGCTGACATCATGGAGGCCACGTAATGCGCTTCACATGTACATTTTTTCCCCCAAGGACCCTGTGTATGGTATAGCGTGTACTGGCTCTGCAGAAAAGCATTTGGTCGGGACAGTGTCAAGTAAATTTTACCTTAATGAGCAGAGTTCTCACCTTGGGCTAAATCCAAAGCGCTGAGGCACAGCTCCCTGAGCCTGGCTGGGCCTGCCACACCGCTTCTCTTGCAGTGGTCTTCATCTCTGTGCATGGGGTGAAGGGTGCAGGAACCTCGCGGGGGCTTTCGTAGTCTCTGACCATGGAGTGCTTCCCTGTGAGGAGTCGTGGTGCGCTACAGGAAGGGAAATCTGGGATGAAAGAAAGAAACATTTGCTCCCTCCCATTCTCAGCCAGATGATGGCTGCAATTTTGCATGGCATTTCCAGTCCCAACAGCAGTGACAGCCAGATGGCACTGTGCATGTCCGCTTTCCAGGCAAGGAAATTGAGGCCCAAGGTGGAAGAACACCTAGTCATTTGCACATGCTGTTTCTATTTAGGAGGTGAGCACTTACGCGTCGTGGAGTGGTTAAGGAGGAGTGTGTGTGTCTGTGTGTCTCTGTACGTTTGTGTGTGTGCATGCACATGTGTGCTTGGGGGTACTATAGGAAGCAAGGCTTGGAGAAAGACATTCTCCTTTTCACCTGCAATCTGAGGAGAGCAGCCCTCCTTTGCTTCAGGGGCAGTTACTGTCCCTGCGGTGGGGACAGCCTGGGACGGAGCCCTCCATGTGCAGTTCAGAGCAGCGGCGAGCACTCACTCAGACTTTGGACATCACATGTCTGATGCATTTGGACCTGCTTGCTTCTGTAATGAAAAAAGCATGCTTCTTCTCATGGATAATAACTTTTGACTTCCTGGACAGCTCTTTTGTTTTGTTTACTTTAGCAGAAAGTATTCCACCCTTTAAAAATATTACTCTCTCTTTTATCTGTTTTATAGTATTAAAAATACATCAATGTGTTTATATTTAAAAATGGGAAATGTCAAAAACATTTTTATAGCATCTTTCTTTTAATCTTTGTTTAAAGGACTCGGAGAGGGGAAAATAGCTTCTAGGTTATGTTCAATTTTATCCATTTCTGAAAGGACTTGATTTTTCTATTAAGGATTCCACGGCTTTTGTGTTGGACAGATGTTCAGGATAAAAAAAGGCACATTGTGTCTCTTTGATCCTCGTAGTTTGTAGTATATGTTAATACAATGTGAAATCATTAGGATCGAAATTTCTTTGCTCACGATATTTACATTTTTAGAAAAGCATTCAACTCTTTGGATGATGCCATGTTCTAATACATGTTTTAGTTTTGTTTTTAGCTATTTGGGACATCACTTGCCATGCCACATTACAGGACCCGGGGACGGCTGTGGGTCTTTGTCGCGGGTTGAGTCAGAGGCACACAGAACACGCTGCAGAGGTGCTGACGAGCGCTCGAGTGGGTTAAGTCTCTCCTTTCTGTGCCGAACGGTGAAAATACTATGTGTGCCCCACTGCTTGGTGACATGGAAGGGAAATGCCCTTTGCTGTGGGTAATTCCAGGCTGCTGCTAACAAGAGCGATGACCACATAAAAGGTCTTCAGTTGTTGACAATATAAACAGACAGAAATACTGGAAAGAAAAAAAATTCTAACCTTAAAACACTCAAGAGCCTTTTTTTTTTCACTTGGAAGTAATGAATAGAGCAGTTTTGAGAGGCATAATTTATACACAAATTAATTATGCTTTGTAGGGTTTTTTTTTTTTTTGGTGGGCAAGCATTTATGGCACCTGTTATATCTCTTTATTCTATAGTTTTATTCTCTCACAAAAGCTTATTAAATAAGGTAAAGACCTCTGATACAATGTAATGGATGCCAAAGTGACCAAAATGAAATGAAAGGGTATCATTAATTTGTTAAAATTCTGCATATTGGGGGTCGTTCAATCAACTGGAATTGCAGATATATTTCTGAAAAATAGTCAAGTGAATGCTGAAAGATCTAATTATCTGCAGTTAAAGTCACCTTGTTAATGTTTTATGCCAGCCATAGATTTGTTCATTTCTAAAAAAATGGGAAAAAAAAGAAAGAAATGTAAATAATCACGGGCCACCTGGTTGTTGTGCTGACTGTTGCCCTAGACTGAGAGGCTCTTCAAGGGCAGAGGCCACTTCTCCTTCACTCCTGCATCCCTGTCTCCCTGCACCGTCAGGGCCAGAGGAGAGGCAGTAAGTGCTGTTTGGGTGGATGCCCCGCACCGGGCTTCGGTTTGTTTTCTTGTTCCTATCATTTTCTGCTATGCAGGGAAAGTCCTCCATGTGTCATCTTGTTGCTGGAAGACAGTCACCCAGCGTCACTGGTATCATTTCCCCCTTCAAACCCACTTCTGCAGGGCTTCCCAGGGGGGTTCCTCTCACCCACGTGATGCTTGCCGTACTGAGGACGATGAAGAAAGGGCACCTGGGACTTCGCGTCAGACATGCCAACTTTTGTATTCTGTCTATCTCTAAATTGGGTTTGTCATCAAAACTGAGAGGTGGCAGTACCTCTGGTTTTCTTGGACCAGACAAATAATACAAAGACATCATTTGTGCTTGCTAATTAACTGTCCCCCAAGCCCAGTTGCACCAAATACTGTGCATTGCCCATTTCTGAAAACTATTCCCAAAGCAAATTAGGAACCATAATTGGGTCCAGAAGTTGATTGAATTACTCCAGCACTCACTGTTGTAGCCCTGTAGCATCTTGTTAACCCTCAGCACTCACTTTTGCTGCTGAAGAGCTAGGCGGGTATTCACCTAGACCTCGCCTGCTGTGTGTGCTTTCCATGACGCAGTTTTGGCATTGTGGGCGTATTACTGATGTGTTGGGTAAGACAGTATCCCCTTCAAGTCTCTCTCACCTGAGGTAGGTCATGCTGATTGGATATTTCAAATCCCATCCATTTGCACTTCAGGTGACTGAGGTATTTTTCAGCCTGCACAATCCTACCAAAATTCCTACTGGAAAGCAACATCACATGACCATTCTTAGGAGATGAGTATTTGCTAATTTGTGAACTGAAAAGTTAAGTGAAAAGAACTTCCCTTAGGATTTAAAACAAATACCTTCATACCAGCCAGATATCTGCACCGACATTCTCTTATAATGTCAAAAATCGTGGGCTGTTTTGAAGCTGGTTTAAAAGGTCTACCTTTTAAGTCCCTGGCTTGCAGTGTTGAATAACCTCACGGATGTGAAAATGCGCAAGAGTGGAACATCAAAGCTAACGCTGCCCATTTATCATTACAGGTTAGGCGGTCAGCACACAAGCATGCTTCTGCCCTGGTGCCCGTGTGCGTGATGGATGGCCGGCTGGAAAGGCTGTCAGGGCAGCCGCCACTTAGCCAGAGGCAAGAACTGCGAAGACTGAAAATCAGATTTGGCAAAGCCAGATTCTGGGGCAGCCCGTTCAATTCCTCTTAAGTTACACTTGTGAGGGGAAAATCTAGCAGCACAGCGTCCTTTAATGCTGGAGGTGCATTCAGTGTTTACGAGCCCTGTGTAATCCAGAGACCTTGTTTGCTCCTTTGCGAGGTGGCACTGCGCAGCCACTTCAAAGGCCGGCTAACTAATTCTTTTTTTAAAGGCTAGAACTGCTAGCTGCTCTTCATTCCTGCACACTTACTGGGGCATATAGAGTAATTTTATTTGCTTTTACTTTAGTTACATCCCTATGTCCAATTCCTTCTTCATTCTTTTAACCTAACGCCCATGTCTCCAGAGCAACTCTTACGAACGTGGTGCAGTGCCCCAGGAATCTTCTTACTGCCCTGAGCTGACTTAGGCTCCGTGGTTCTAATTACTAGGCACACACTTGTGCACACTTCTCTCTCTCTCTCTCATTCACCACCCACAAATCATACGTGTGTCAAAGGGATTGGAAGGAAATTGGTCAAAATTATAAGAATAGCCTATCGAGTGGTAGGGTTATAGTAATTTTTATTTTTTCTTTGTGTTTTCTAAAAAAAAAATCTATAATAAACATAAATCCATTTATTATCAGGAAACTATTGTTAAAGTAGCTCTGAGGAAGTTAAAATCCATGAATTATAAAACAAGATATGCACACACACACATACACAAATGTTTATGTGTAAATCTTATTTTTTTACTATCTACTGCAAAACTTAAAGGACAAAAAGTGTCTACTGGATAGAGATTGGTTAAGAGAAAAAGTTTTATTTCAAGGGACAGGTGTTCTAATTTAAGACTATGTTTTACCACCATTAGTGGCCATCCATTTTATGGCATAACAGCATTTGGGGTGTGACTAAGAAAAACCCTTTGTGACACTTTGTGATAATGGCAGAGATATTAAAATGTGCATTTTAGAATTTGTAAAATATGAATTAATACTCATCATACACAACCTCAGGAGACAGATTAGGAGGGAGTACCACCCAGCTGGTTCTGTGAGTTTAGGGTAACCCCAACATCAAGCCCTGACACACACTGCAAGACAAAGAAATTGTAAATCAATGTTTGTCATGAACATGGGGAGATGCAGGAATCCTTAACTAAATATTGGCAAACTGAAGGCAGCAATATTAAAAAAGAATAATGTGTAGTGGCCAAGTTGCATTTCTTTCACCACTGCAAATTTGATGCAATATTTCAAAATTAATCAATATAATTTACCACATTAAAAGTACAAAAAATAATATAACCAACTCAGATATAGAAAAAGCATAGGACAAACCTTTTTTTATGAGTAAAAAACAAACAAAAAACAAACTAGGAAAATAGGGCACTTCCTCAATTTCATAAAGAGTGTCTATAACAATCCCACAGCAAACATGTACTTGATGTTGAAATATTGAGTGCTTTTTCCCGAGGATTTGGAACGAGACAAGGATGATTGATTTTATCATTCTTACTCAACATGGTACTGGAAGTTCTAGCCAGGACCGAAAAAAAAAAAAAAATCATGAAGTGAATAAAAAATATAAAGTCTGGAAAAGAAGTAAAACTGTCATTATTTGCAGATGCCATGATTATGGGTTAGAAAACTCTGAGGAATTTACCAAAAACAAACCTACCAAAACTAATAAACGAATTTAACAGAGCCATAGTATAGAAAGTCAACATGCACAAATCGATTATATTTCTGTATAACAGCAATGAGCAATCAGAAAATGAAATTTAAAAATATGCCACGTAAAATAGCATCAAAATTATTAAATACCTAGGAATAAAAGTAATAAAAAGTTGTTAAGACCTCTACATTGAAATTATAAAATACAGGTTGAGCATTCCTAATCTGAAAACCCACAATCAGAAATGCTCCAAAATCTGAAACATTTTGAGTTTGAAAATTCCACACCTGACCTCAGATGATAGGTTGTAGTCAAAAAGCAGCCGCACAACACATGGTTTATTTAGTGTCCCCAAGAGAAAAGAGACCCTCCCAGCCCCCTTTAGCCAAAATACTTATGGTCACAATCATTTTGGATAATGGGTACTCAATCTGTATTGCTTAGAAAAGTTCAAAAAGACCTAACTAAATAGAAAGATATACCATGCATATAAATTGGAAGACATAATATTGTCAAGATATCCATATCCTTCAAATTATCTACAGATTCAATGCAATATTTGTGAAATTTCCTTAATTCTATAGAAAATTCCTATAGGCTTTTACATTTTTGGTAAAAATTAATAATCTGATTCTAAAATTTACATGGCAATGTAAAGGATTTAGCCTAACCATAACAATCTCAAAGAGGAAGAGTCAGGTTGGAAGAACTTCCTGGTTCCAAGACATACTATTAAGCTAAGTTAATCTATTAATAGTTTTGAGAAAGAGGTAGACAAATACATCTATGGAACAGAAGAGAAGGATCAGAATTAGAATCAAATATATTTGGTAATTAATTTTTGACAAAGATGTCAAAGCACTTCATTGGGGAAAGGAAAGTCTTTTCAGTAAGTGATGCTGGAACAAATGGAAAGTTGTATGGGAAAAAAAATTTAACCCATACTTCATACACAAAAATTAATTCAAGTTGGATCATAGAACTAGTTGGAAAAGCTGGAATCATCAGTCCTCTAAATGTCAACATAGGAGAAGATCTTCATGACTTTGGGATAGACAAAAATTTCTTATAGAGGACACAAAGGCACTAGTTAGAAAAAATAATCAACTAGGCTTCATCAACATTATAATTTTTGTTCATAAAGGGCCTGTTAAGAAAGTCACAGGGTAGGAGAAAATGTCCATGATATCTGGATTTTTGTAGATACTGTTTGTGAAATTGAGGAAGTGCCCTCCCCCACTTTCCTTGTATCCAGAAGATATAAAGAATCACTACAAGTCAAAGATAAGAAAGAAAGGCAGGCCAATAAAAATGGGCAAAAGATTTGAAAAGACGTTACACAAAAAAGAATATTGGAATGGTCAGTAAGCACACGGCCAATAATCGCCAGTCATCAGAAACATGCAGACTACATTGCAGTGAAATACCACTTCACACACACCCAGAAAGGCTAAAATCTGGAGCCTGTCAACACCGATGCTGACAAAAATATGCATCAACCAAAACTTTCATACATCGCCTGAGGGACTGTGAAATCGTACAAGTGCTTTGGAAAACAAGCACTGTCTCACCAAGCTCAACATCCATCTCCCACATGACCCAGCAACCCACTCTTGGGTATTTACCCAAGAGAAACAATAACACACGCCCACACCGAGTCTTCACAAAAATGTTCACAGCAGCCTTACTCATAAAACCCTCAAACTGGACGCAACCCGCATGCCCATGCACATGGGAATGGATTATCCCACTGTGGCATACCCCCGCCATGAAACACCACTCAGCAAGAAAAGGAAAACTACTGATAACATTCAACCATGTGAATGAGTTTCAAAAATGTCATGCTGAGCAAAAGGTGTCAGAAGCAAAGAAAACACGTGATTCCGTTTATATGTCCTTCAACGACAGGCAAAGCAACCGTGGTGACAAAAAGCAGAAAACGGCTGCTCCTGGGGACTGACTGAGGAGGGCTCCGGGGAACTTGCAGAGTGAGGGCAGGCTCTGTGCCTTGCTCAGGCTGTCCTTTCAGGATGTGGACAGTTCTTGAGGACCACTGAGGCATGCACTGAAGATACGTGCACTTTATTTTATGTAAATGATACCTCAACATATATATTATAAATGTTCTCTATCTATAATTATGTATGTATCTATTTGTCTATATTTACGTGTGTCAGCAGACGGTTCTGAACTACAGTGGATTTTGAGAGGTGTCTGCGCACTGCCGACAGACACCCGTGTGGACAGCCGCCACATCTCAGCAGGAAGCAGACGTCAGAATTCAGTATAAATCCCACCTGGGCTACTTCTCAGCTGTTTCCTTCAGCCAGTTACACAAACCCTTTCAACACAGCTTTCTTACCTGTAAATGGGAGAATTAATGCCTACCTTCCAGAGCCGCGGTGAGGAAGAAGAAAGAAACCGTGTTGGAGCCATGTGGGTGCACAGGTACCGCAAACAGGGGGTGTAGTGGACATGGTACCAGAGTGAAGTTTTAGGAGCTGCCCTTTGTGAATTCAGCCTTTGCCTGTGGTGTTCGGATCCTCATCCCTTCTTAATTCCTAGCGAAGTTTTACCCATCGACTCAAAACTCAGATATTCTTCCCTCTACTCTGCCTTCCTGTTCCCAGGTAAAAGCAGGCAGGGGCCCTTCTGCACTCTGGGACTTTGCACACTGTTCAGAGCCCAGATCGCTTTGTCCATGATTGCTTGAGCACCTGCAGTTCAGAGATCGTGACATCTTGCTGCCCCAGGGCCTTGCTTGTTGTAGAAACACGACACACATTCACCGAACTGAATTGATGGAAGAAATCTTAGGCGTGCTTCCCAGGATCCGCTGAGCCGCGTGGCTGTTTAGGGCTGTCTGATGCTGTCTGTGCTAATGTCCTACGTTCTGGTCCCTCTTAAATTATAATCATCACATGTATGGGAATGAGGGCCCTGCTTAGTTAACACAGGCAATCGTCTTCTCCAAACATTTGTATTGTGATAATGTTATTTAACGTTACATTGATTCCTTAATCATACTCCAATCGTTTTTTTCCTCTTTGGGAAGTAGCTCCATATCAAGAATGTGTTTCAATATATGTTGTAGGAAAGGGAAAGAGTCAGGTAAAATTTTGATACCTTCTGCATTTATATTATAAAACCATAAGTTATTACAGGAGAGAACATTTTCTTCAAGAATTTTTGGAAAGGTGAATTCATCATCGTCTGTACTATACTCAAGAAGGCAGAACTCCAACCATGTAAGAGAAGCTTTTCAACAAATTTAAATCCATTAGGAACTTTTATTTAGTTCTCAGGTGGCCAGATAATTATCACACATACTTCCTGTGTGTACGCCACTTCCTGGCCATGGTGTTTGTTCTCTTTGTCTTTCTCTTGACCATAAAGACTCAGATACTTCCTAAAAATAATGTCCTGAGCTTATAAAGAAAGCTGGCGTGTCCCTGTTTTCCTTCCCTGCTTCCTACAGCACCTGTGTCTCGTGGCCACTCAAGTACACCTTGCATATATGACTCCCAGGAGGCAGAGACATTCCTGCCTTTGTCAGGGGCGGGTGTGGTGAGGAGTAGTGAAAGCACTTCCCAGTCACCTTGGAGCATTTCGTCCCCACAGCCCAACACAGACGGATACGACGCGGTGTGTTTTGCTGCATCTTTCTCTAAGGAATCAAGAGTACAGGCTGCATGTCACTCTGTTCTTCCTAATATCCTTCAAAGAAGGAAGGAGAAGGAGACATCGCTTTGCCTGTCATAGACGCAGAAGCTAAGGTGGTGAGATGAAACCCATGGATTCATATCATAGCAGCAGCATCGACATTCTGAGGACCACACCGCATTCGTGGGACATCACAGCAAACTTACGGAAGAACAAGGTCAGTCCACTGTGTTGCCCCCCAAATTGTGTAGTGCTATGAAATTCTAAGGAGCTTATCCTTCTAAGCAAATTTCATAAAGATCTTGAAAATGGTTATCATGAAAATAAATACGTGAATTTGAAATGTATAGCATTCACGTCCGTGTAAAGTCCACCTTCTCTCTCCAGAGTCACGCCCATGTCTTGCCCACGTGCTGCAAGTGAGGAAGTCAGAGAGCAGACATGGTTGTCCTGTGGCTCTACCCTCATGTGATCCAAATCCTGAGGCCCCCTCCTCCCCTTAACTGAGCACTGTTTCAAAGATGGCCTCATAAAATTCTAACATCCCCGGCTTTTCTTTGCAGAAGTGAAGTTCCCCTCCCTTTGGGAATGGTCTCGACTGAGATGATGCGATCTCCATGGCTCCGGGCTGCGCTGCTCTGGGAATTCCTCACCCATGGGAATCAGACGGCCAGCACTTGCTGATTTTATTGGCCACCCTGTGGGTTGGGTTATTTGAAGACTGGTGTGTCAGGGTCACCGTGAGAGGCAGCCCAGAGCCTTAAGAAACGGCGACCATGACCTAATGTGAGAACTTAACAGAAGAGGATGAAAATTTAACTGTTACTTAATAGGCACAGAGGGCCCAGGAGATCAAACCGGAGAGAACTTCTGGGTCTGAGCCAAAGTCACTGTGCCATATGGATTGCTTCTATGCGGGGCATTTATTTCACATCTTCACTTAGTTTCCAGAAGAAGAAAAATATTATTCCACAGAACACGGAGAGAGCACATAACTGAAGTTAGAGGATGGTGATTTCTTTTAATAAAAGAGTAAGTCAGAGTAAGTAGCTTTTAATAAGCAGTTTATAGTTCCCGATTAATTTCATTAGCCTCCTTGGTTGGAGCTCACGGAAGAGGCACAGCGTCCGCGGTGAGGAGCCCTCTCCCGAGGAGGAGGAAGGCGTGCTGGCTCCCGTCCAGACCCAGGAAGTATGTGCTGCCTACCTCGATTCCCCCCGCCATTCCAATTAGATGCCAAGAGGGTTTTTATTCCCCATCCAAAACAGGGACAGAGCTTCCCCTTGCTGTGGTGGGGCAGCTGGCTTTTACCTTGGGGTGATCACCTAGAAAGCTCTCACAGAACACGAAATTGCGGACCCTACATTGGTGAAACATTTTATTTAGTTATGTCATTTAGGATGATTGGGGGTAATTAAAGAGACAGGGCAACCATTTTGCCCCCAAATCCTTATTAATCACCTCTATAGCAATGGCAGGCCGGTCCCGCAGAGCAAGACCATGAGCCCTGTAGAGGGTGGCAGTTGGCATGGTGTTCCCCACCTCCAGAGGGTTCAGCAGCCCTGGGGGCCAGCACAGAGGTCCCCTCTGCTCATGCCGTCTTCCCTTGTCCCTCACCTCGTTCTCTGTCTTAGCATTATTCCTATTGGTTACACAGCCACCAAAGACTTAGAATGGAAGTCTTTAGAAGTCTAGAAGATTCTAGAAGATCTGGAAAGGAAAGGATAAACGGGTCCTGGTTAGGAGAGGAGAATTCTGTTCCAACTTTCTTCTATATTAAGTGGTTGTCATTTTGAGCACTTTGGAAGAATGTGCAAGGACAGGCCCTGGGGCCAGTGGGACCGGTTGTTCTGTGGGCTGGAGGGTGTGGCGTGAGTGCCCGGAGGACCCCTGTGCTGTGGGGCGTGGGGGGTGGGGGTTGCCGACCAGCCAGAACGGACGCTCCACACTAAGGCAAATGCTGAGATGTCAGTTTCCCAAGGCAGCACCATCTCCAGTACTCCGATCAGGCAGGTTTTCTGGGAGAAAGAGGCTTCCAAAGAGTCCTGTCCACATGAAGAAAGAACAGCTGGCCTTGAGCAAGGGGCAGCGCTTGGAGGTTGGCTCAGGCTTAAGCCAAAGCCTGGGTTCAGGAGCAGGTTGATTAGGTGAAAGGGCGTGTCAGTTGAATTTTCTGCAAGGAGCAGAGGACAAGGAGACCGGTGTGCTTTGGAGGGTCTGGCAATGAAGCCAAAGGGAAGAGACGAAAATCCAGATGTGCGTCTGCAATGTAATGGGACACCAAATATAACACCTCAAGGAAGGCGGTGGCAATGTCGGCAAGACTGAAGACTACTTGATTTGATGCTGATTTTGAAACGGTCTAAGTTTTAAACAAAAGAAGATGTCTCTCTCCACAGCCTTATGCTTTTCTTCTCGGCAGCTCATTCACAGTTTGTCCAACCAAACATTCTGGCAGCCACTCTGTTTTGAGCCAGCGCATGATTACGTGACTTTTAAAGATGGGTTTTACCCATGTGAGTTGCCGACCTGCCTCAGGTGAGTTTATGGAGCTGCTGCTGCTGTGGGGTTTCCTCTTTTCATCCTCTGCTGAGCACCTTCAGTCCCTCGTGGTCACAGGACAGCTGTCATCGGTCAGGGGACTGTGGCTGTCTGCTGTGGAAATGGCAGAGGTTCATGTGCCTCTGATAAGGACCTACAGAAGAAATAAGGTATAGGAACTGGCGTAGCTCCAAACTTGACATCGTTGGTTTAAGTTTTTTACAGATCTTTTGAGATCCGTGTCCTTGGGTTCACCTTTCTAAGACAACTGGAAAATTTCATTTTTGATTCTGCTGTCAGCATCAGCGATGCCCAGCATTTCTGTCAGAACCAGTCAGGGAAGTGAGCTTCCCAGCTCCTTCTGGAGATTCCCTTTGCGGGGGCTCCCCTGCGGGTCTGCCCAGACTGGGCAGGCAGGGGAGTCATGCTGGAGATGGAGTTGGCTTGATGCACCGTGGCTGCCGCAAATCACTCACAATCATTGAATTAATTGCCACTGGGTGTAAGGCGTGGTGTGGGATGCAGAGACGCAGAAAAGATGGTCCCTGCCCTTGGTGTCCTTACAACCTCATTGGAAGGGCGGGCCTGGACAGAGGAGGGCACCATGCCAGGCACCGCACTAAGTGCCCCTGAGCAGTACCGAGCCTAAGAAGCCGTTTAGCATTTCAGAGGAGGGAGCAGGCACTGAGGGCAGAATGTGTGGAGAAAGATGCATGGAAGAGGCGGGATGGGACCCGGTTTTGAAGAATGGGTCCTATCTGAACAAGCAGGGAAGGGAGAGGAAGATGCTGTGGTCAGGGCTGGGGTGGGAATGCTGCCACCAACGTGCTGGTCTCGGTGATGAAGTTGAGACAGTGCCATGAGGAGGGAGCCAGTGCTCCTCTGAGGTCCTGGGAATCCACAGCTCCTTCCCAGTCCAACCCAGTCCTCCATCACAGAGGACTGGCTCTGTGTCTCTCCAGCCATGCCCGGCAAATATCTGGGCTTTGTGGCTCTAGGCTGAGCTCCTTTCCTCCAGTTTCTGTTCTCTGCCTTATAACTCCCTCTCTAGCCTCTCCTGGGCCCTGGGTTTTGATTTCCCTGTGAGCTCCTAGGTGGGCCCCCTGGAATCTGTTTCTTCTCTCCAGACTGGGAGGCCCAGAGCGTGATGCCAGTCCGTGCACCTTAATGAGGAGTTTCTGGGGCTTTAACATTTTTTTCCTCTTCTTTTGAACCCATCATAAATCAGAAATTTAAAAGAGATTAAAAATATGCCAGGGTGAATCATGTGATGGAAATTTGAACACTAGTGGCAATTATGGAAAAAATATCAAGTCTGCTGATTATAAACTGTTTCACCCCTCCTTCACACTGAGGAATTTACTTTCTGATATGTATTATTGAAAATTGACCAGATTTATTACTATGTACACTTATTTTTTAATTTTAATTTTTAAATGCAATATTGTTTGGCTTCCATTACATTTATTTTTATAATGAGACTCCACATAGCAGGTGCTTTTGATTTCCATTTTTTGTAATGGTAGGAAGTTTCCTTTTGAAGTAGTAATTTTAACTAAAATTTAGTCAACTTAGAGCAAATTGTCAAGTAATAGGACTTGGTACATAGCATATGGGTATGCCAAAACTGTGATATACTTAAATGAGTGAAGTTTATGAAATGGTGCCCTAGAGTAAGTAGGACATGCCTTGTGCACCATCGGCTATTGAAGAGGGGGAACACTGACTTGCCTTCGACTCCACCAATAAGACGGTACTAAAAATAAACGAACAAAATGATAAAGGTGTGATAACTCTCGTTGGAGCTATGTGTCTCACCATCTGTATACTCTGCAAGCAACTTAAAGACAGGGCCTAGATCTTACTGATGTTTGTATCTAACATATAATCATCTCACAGGAGGCCTGTGTATACTGACACTTAATACATGTTTGCTAAATGAATGAACCATGAAGAGTATCTCTAGAAAGTTTAACTGTTTGTTTATTCTAGAACTATCCTGCTATAACTACATAAACATTGCCAATTTGTCTAACTTGTTAGAAGTTTCAAAAGAGTGACACAACTTAGGCGCGTTCTGTGAGTTTGTGGAGTTGGAATTCCCACGTTCTAGCTTCTGCAGCAGACACGAGGAGTCGTGAACACAGGGCAAAACCAGAGCTGCCTCGAGGATTGAGCCTGGCCCATTCCTACGTATCTAACATTTTCTTTCTTCTTGCAGAAGAAAAAGATTCTTGGAAAAGAGACACGTAGCTGGTTCTTAGTAACTACTGGAAAAAATATCACACCGAGGCCTGGATGGGAGCCATCATTTCCAGTGGAAACACTGACTCGCCGCACCGTGGCCTATTGTAAAATCTAGTGAAACGTGCATAAAAATCTTGCATCTGGTTTGAGATTTATCTTTGCTACCAAGTCGGTCTGTCTGCATTTTTGACTGCATTCTGGGATGGCTGTTCATCCAGGGGTGAGGGGCTATGTTACGGGAGAGTCAAAGGGAAAAGAATATTTGGAAGAAACATAAAGCAATCCTATCAAAACGGCCTATTTAAAAAATTCTTTCCCAAACAATTGGCAAAAGATAAGGTAAATCTGAGCTGATTGTGATGACTTTCAGGCAGTAGTACTTTTTCTGGACAGCAGTGCCTTGCCCTTCCCACAGTGCAATTCGTTAAGTTGGGCGTTGGTGTCATGGGAGCGACTTGTAAATGAGGGGTGCTCCCAGAGCAGCGTTGCAGACCCATGGCACTTGGTGTTGCCACACTGTTAAAGGCGTGGTTTGCTGTTTCTCACTGTCCTCTGTGTGAAGGCCCACAGGAGGGTTACTTTAAAGCAAATGCCAGGAAAATCCTCTTTTTGAGGCACTGATTTAGTTTTTCTTTATTGAAAAATTCTTTAACAAATACGTTTTCTACATTCACTTATAGCCCAACTCGCCATCGGTATAGGAGTTCACGTATGGCCTGCATGTAGGCAGTTTCCTGTCTGCTATTGACACTATTCTAACTGAATTTTCTCTAGTCCTGATTTTTAATCTTTAATTGCTATTTTACCTTTTGATGGTGTGTATTTCTAGTTAGCTGCTACCTATAATTTGTGGAATGAGGAGAGGTATCTGCTGTGCTTGGGTGTGGCAGCCAGATGCAAGAACATTTCCTTGTTCTGGTAATGACTGTTGCAATCAGGAAAATGTATGTAGCTCTCGGATTTAAATAACGGTAGAGGATATGTGTTAAAGCCTGACTCAGTTGTGAGGCTGATGAGAGTCTGTTTGGAATAACCAGCCCAAATGCCGACAAAAATGCCATGTAATACTGTCAGCTTCGTCCAGGAAGCTGACTCGTGCTGCCGTGCGGGGGGTTCCTAGCATCGGTTGGGAACGTCAAGCTGGGAAACGCTGCTTGGAAGGCCCCGCTATGGAATGAGGTCTCGGTGAGGCTGCACAGCCACTTTGTCAGCGGCCCACTCTTCCCTGCAGACAGGAAATTGAGGGCTTCGGAACGCAGGGACTCCCGGGAGTGAGTGCAGTGCACTGGGCCTCAGTGCAAGGCTTACTTATCGTCTTGCAGCGCTATAGGTCGCAAGTCTGACTGACGTGGGTCTCACCGGAAGAAAACCAAGCTGTCCGCAGGGCGCTTCCGGCGGCTCTGGGAGAGCGCGTGCGGGCCTGGCTTTCCCGCTTCCCGAGGCCGCCACGCTCGTGCTCGGCCCCGCCTCTCGGCCTCCGCCTCCAAGCCGGCCGCTGGCCTCTCCCGGCGCTGCCTCCCGTGGTCGCGTCTCCGCTGCTTCTCCCGCTCTTCGGTGCCCTCGTGGCCACCTCGGGCCTGCTCGTCCAGGTCGCCGTCTCGGTTTTAAGGTCAGTGGGTCGGCACCTCGATTCCACCTGCAGCTGCAACTCCGCTTTGCCTTGTAGCGTAAGGGACTCACAGGCCCCGGGCGCAGGGCGCGGACCTCTGTGGAGGGACCGCAAATCCTGAAGCAGGATAAACGCAATTCAGAAGTAAGACCTGACGCGTCTGTTTTTGTTCACACTAACCGGCAGTGTCCTTCCGACTGGTTAACGCGGCACGCGGCGGCGAGCGCTAACAGCCGGCGCGGCGCTCGTTGGCAGGTGCTGCGAGGCAGGTGGGCGAGCTGCCCGGCAGAGGCGGAGGGAAGGGCAGCCCCCTGAGCACAGTCTCTCTCTCCGTTCATTTAGGTCTTTAATTTCCCTGGGAATTTTTATTTTCTTTTTAATTTTCAGTGCCTTGTCTCATTCATATTTATTAAATGTATCCTTAAGTATTTACTGTTTTTGAACATTGTTTTGCTGTAAGGATATAGAAATATAATTGACTTTAAAATATTGATCATATATGTTGCATTCTTACTAAATTTACTTATAATTTCTCATAATCTTTTAACAGATTCCCTAGGAGTTTTCTCTATATCTTGATATCATCTGCAAATCCCAAGAGTTTTACTTTTTCCTTTCTGATCTGTAGGCCTTTTATTTCTCTTTCTTGTCCTATTTAACTGGCTAGGACCTCCAGTTCAGTGTGAATAGAGGTGCTGGAAGTGGAAATTCTTGCCCTGTTTCTAATCTTAGCAGGGAAGCAGGCAGTCTTTCATCATTAACTGTGATGCTAGCTGCAGGGTTTTCAAAGATGCCATTTTTGGGTTGAGGAAATTCTTTTCTGTTTCCTGTTTTCTGAGAGTTTTTTTTAGAAAATCATAAATGAGACTGAATTTTGACAGACGGTTTTTCAGCTTCTGTTAGGATGATTGTATGGTTTTTCTTCCCTTTAATTTTTCTGTTAACATGATGAATTAAATTGACAGGCTTTGTAGATTATTTCTCTGAACCTAGGGTCAGAGCTGTGCCTGCTGCTATTTTAAATGGAAAATGACATCTCCAACTTGAGCTAAGTTTTGTTTTTATTTTTTGGATTATTTTATTTCTTAAGCAGCTGTATCTTCACATTTCAGAGCATCAAAACTGGCTGGATTGCATCCCAGTTCTACCCTGTACTAGCGATGTGACCACAGGTAAGTTACTTAACCTTTCTGAGTCTACATATTTTCATATCTATCTCATGTGATTTTTGTGAGAATTAAATGGGATAGTGCTTCTATAGAGCCTAGAACACTACCTGGTACGTGAAGGCTAACATTTATTGAGTGCTTACTATGTTCCTGACACTATGCTAAGTATTACATATGTATTATTTCATCGTTATGTATTGACCTATAGGTATATAGGTATAGGTACTATTATTTGCTTTTCCACAGACAGGGAACCAAGGCACAGAGACATTCTGTAACTTGCCTAAGATCCACAGCTGATAAGGGGCAGAAGAGGGAATAAACCCCAACAAACTGGATCCAGAGTCCACCTTGTTACCCCAACACGTGGTCTCTCTGTGCTACACTACATACTACATACGTATTGCCTGCCACACATGAGTAACATTATTGTGGGTACTTTATTATTATCCACAATGTAGATATTTTGACATTTTATACTGCTTCATTATAGGTTTGGAGTGTGGGGAAATATTTTTGCCAAAACCCTATAAATGGTGCTTTAGGTTCTGAAAAGACCAGAACAATATTCTTTAAAACCTCCTAAGACTGCTTTACCTTTTTATGGAGAGGGACGAGCTACAAAAGAGCATACACAAATTGTCCTATTTCTGAAGTTTGATAACTCAGGAATTCGTGAAGTATTTTTGAGGAAACTACATCCACTCAGCTGTTTACAAAATCTGCAGAATTCCTCTGTGCTCAAAAAATATATTTTAAAAAATATATATTTAGAGAGCTAATGATCATTTTAAAATATCAGCATTAGGATAATATAGCCCTTGAAGTAAGATTTAAAGAAGTTTCATTGCTTAAGCAAAGATACAGGTCTTTCAACTAACTTGAAATAATTCTCACTATTTAACTTATTTTGTTACATTATGTGATGTTACATACAGTGACTTCTTCCTACCTGTTATAGGCCTTCCTAACCATGCAAAGGGTGAGGCTTTTCTAGATATTTGGAATAAAAAGCGCTCTTGGGAAAGATTTTAAAGCAATTTCTTACTTTATCAGCAGAGCCTATAGGAGCGAGTTTTTTGTCTGTGGATAATTTCTGTATTTCCAACTCTTTCTTTCAGCTTCTGGTAGTTTCTCTCTTTCATTGAAAGTCGTTATTAAAGTTTGTGTGTGTGTGTGTGCACACACGCTAGACAAATACTACTTTGTTTCAGAGTGTTTGTGCTACTGAAGTTTTTGCTGTATCATCATCCAATTGATCTGAATTACCTCATGCTAAATTAAGTTTCTTTCAAGGGAGTTATCTTTAAGATAGTATTTTTTTCCCACTAATCTTTTATATCTCTTTTAAGTTCTTTTTAAAAGAAAAATGTTTTCCAGGCTAAAAGGTTTGGGTATAGAGTGATTTTTAATATTTCTTGCTAATATAGAAACTCTTTTGGCATGAATCAGCAAAGATGAAAAATAATCAGCTCATGGAATCTCAGTTGTTCGTTAAACCCCTCACATTTTAAAATCGAGTTTGCAGAGTTCCTTTTCTCTGTGTTAAACGACAATGGAACCATGTGCACCATGATAACAAGGTGAGACTGGCATAAAGCAAGCCCCTGCTCTGATTCTCTCTGCCACTAACCAGCTATGGATATTGATTGACGAGGCCCTTAACTTCTCCGGGGCCCCAGTTTCTTTGTCTATAAAATTAAGATGTTAGATCGGATAGTCTCTATGACAGCCTTTAGCTCTGATGCCATCCTTCTCTGGTTACAATAGATCTATTGGAGTCTGTGAGATCCTAATCAGAATCTTAATCAACTTTAGGTCACTGAAAACACACTAAATTCATTGTTTAGAAAAATGCTCACTGTAGGATGCCAAAAGGGTATGAACGAATACCCGGGAGTGTTTTCATCCTCTACCAATAATTTGCATTGTTGCCGGACATTAAGTTGAACCAATTTGGCAAAATATTTTACTGTGTCTTAGTGTTTTAAATCTTAAGCCTTTTTTCTGAAGCAATTTCAAATATATTTTAGTAGATAAAGGTGTCTGGTGGAAAAAGAAATTTATGAGGAAATACAAGAAAATACTACATTGAGTGATGTCACTGCTGATCTCACCTGTTGCATGAATCCGGAGCTCCGTGGCAGTGCACGGACATTAGAAAACCGTGGGGGCGAAGTGAAAGGATACGCATGTGTATAAGTATCTCCCGTGGAGCTTATGTGATTTTATTAAAGAAGTTTTCCTAATTCATGACATTTTTGTCATTTGGATAAGGATAACCCCTAGGGCACACTTTTTGCTGCGCACATAAAGCAGGGTCACTAGAATATTAAAGCGCAGCAGTGCCGACCTGTCCCTGGAGTTTTCAAGGCGGAAGCCAAGAGGTGCAGGCAGCGCCGTGGGGGAGCGGGGCGCGCAGGTGAGCCCACGCGTCAAGGACGGCGACTGCGGCCAGGTGACCGCCGTTCTGCGTCTTCCGGGCACTTTGAAGACTCTAAATCAAAGCAGAGGTGCGTAACCATCGCTCTTGGGAGAATAACATGGCAGGAAAAAAGTGGTTGCTTTATGAAAGTAACATTTTCACGTCCATAGTAATGACGTGCAGTAATCAGTAGTCATCAAACTATCTACAAAATTTATTTGCTCATTATACGCACATTTAAAACGTAGATTATTGTTGGGTTTTTAAGTGGCACGCCTTAGACCTGGCTTCGGCAGGGCTCGCGCTCTTGGTGTATCCCAGCGCCGACGAGGCAATGGGACCGGACGCTTGGCTGCTCCCGGGGCAGAAATATGATTGGATGTGGTAGTTTTCGATGAGCCAAAGTGCTTAACCTGTGCTTGAGGAGTGCTAGTTTATAATTCATGGGTAGCACCGCGTCTTTTCTGTCCTCCTTCCGCCCCCCGCAGATTCCTTGACGTTTAGGCCTCTGTGGATGGGCTGCGCTGGAAGGTCCTTACTCCTGGTAACTTTTCTTTCTTCCCCTCTCGTGTCCACACGTCACTCTGTCTGCTGCATTTCCACGTCCGAGAATGATCTGGATCCCCCAGTCTCTCGTGGCTGTCATCTTCACCCTGAGATTTCCCAGCATCGGTGGAGGGTTTGCATAATTCCTCGGTGCTCAGAACATGTGAGCTTCAGTGTGTGTGTAGCCTCAACCGGCCTCCTCCCCACCGAGTGTTTTCCTTTTATTCATCAATTATTTCTGAAACACCCACTGTATGAGGTGTTTGTTTTCTTTTGTTGTGCCCTGTGCTTACTTATTTTACTGCATCTATCATATTGTACTATGTCTTTCCCACCGTTTCAGGCTCTGGAGGGTAAGAACAATTACGGGTTTTGCATTGTATCATGGTACCTTGTAGACTCATGACACAAACTAGGTACTCAATACCTTTTTATTCCTTTCTCTGAATTCAGTAATAATGCTAAACCTTTTAAAAAGTAAACTTAAGTTGTCATGGTATTATTTATTAATTTATTTAGTTTCTTCTTCAGTATAAAAATTTCAAGCCATGCAGAAAAGTATAGTAAATAATACAACACTTGAGTAACTATTAATAATACTAAGAATAAGTATTGATCAAACACAAGGCATCTTCCAAAAAGCTTTGTTAAGTGTAAAGTGTTTTATTTTTCCATTATAATTTTTTTCTATATTTTATAATTCCTGCAATTTTATTTAGAGAAAACATTATAGCTGTAGTCGAAGATCCTGTGTATTCCTTCCTAATCCCATTTCTCTCCCTCCTCCAAAGAAACAACCATCTGAATTTATTGCTTAGTATTCCTGCATGGGCTTCTAGGCTTCTGGTCCTTCTGAATGTGTTTTTAAACAATACCTAGTATTGTTTTACATATTTGTAAATGGTATGATAGTCTCTGTATACTTCTGCAACTTGATTTTCCCAACTGATGTTATGTTTGAAATTAGTCCATGTTGATAGATGTTGCTCTAGCTAGGTCATTCATTTTAATTGCAGAATGGCATTCCATTGTGTGAGCAAACCCACAACGTATTAATCAGGGCCGCTGGTGATGGGCATTTAGATGGTCTCCAGTATGTTTGCTATTACAGTGTAGCAATTAACATTCTTGTACGTGCCCCCATTTGCACATATGTACGTGCAATTACTGGGTCAAAAGGGTACGTACATCTTCAATTCTATTAGTTATTGCAAAAGTGCTGGTTTTTTTTTTAAAAAAATCAAATCTTATAATTTTTGTCTTTTAACTGCCAAGTCCATTTTAATCAATTATTTGGTTTAATCTCTGCCACCTTATATTGCACTTCTTATTTATCCTGATTTTTCTGTGTTCTCCCTCCCTGCTTTTTTTCTGCTACTGTCATTTTATCACTATTTTTACCTTCTTTCTATTTGTTTGGAGATTACACATGCATTACATTTGTATTCTTTTAGTAGTTATCCTTGAATTTTTAAGATGTGCACTTGAAATAATGAAGTCTGAAGTTAGTCAATAGCTGTGCTATCTTCCTAAACAATCAAGGACCCTACAACACATTACTGAGCCATTTCTGGCTTTCATATCATTTTAGTTCTCAACTTGATTTTTTTTTTCTCCATACCAAATAATGATAAATTAGATTTAACCACAAGTTTGACCATCTTTTGCTCACCGTTTCTTTTTGAATCTTAGTGTTTCCTTCTGGTTTCAGTTTTCTTTTTCATAATTTATTCTTAAGTAGGTCTTTCAGTTGTGGTCTTTTGGTGGTGAAATGGTTAGTTTTTTGTCTAAGACTCGTTCAGCCCTTATTCTTTAAAAACATTTCTTTTTATTTTTAGTTATTACGGGTACATAATAGTTGTATCAGCTCGTATTCTTGAATACTTGCTTAGCTGGGTACAGAATTCTAGGTTGTAGTTCCTTCTCTAAGGAATCAAAGATACTTTTCTGTTGTTTTCTGTCTTTCCCTTCTTCTGTTGTAATGTTGGCTGCCGTTTGTTTGTAGATAATAGTCTGTTTTCTCTATTATTACTTCTAAGCTCACGTCGTTGTCTTTGATGCCCTATATGTGCATTATGCTAAGTCTAGGGGGGACCTTTTATATCCTGCTTTGGATCTTCCATGATTTCTCAAACTGAGGGGTTTTTTTTTTCAATTCTGGGAATATTTTAATCATACAAATTCCATTTGAATTTTGCCATTCTTTTGTTCTAATCTCTACTTTGGGAAGTCTTATTAGCAAACACACCCAGGCATCCAGCATCCAGCTTAAGATCTAAAGACTAGCACTGTCTTTGCAAGGGCACCTGAGTGCTCCTTACACTGCCCCCTGCCAGGCACCTGTCATCTGCAGTGTGTAGAGCATCCTCCTACTTTTCTTTATGGTATTACCACAAATATTTGTATCCTTAATAGAATATTGCTTAGTTTTTCAAGGTTTTGAACATTTTATAGAAGGAATTATACTCTGTGAATTCTATGACTTGCTTTTAATGCTCAACATTAACTTTCATCCATAATGCTAATTATTCAACTGTAAGTTTGTGTTTTCTAAATGGTAATCATTTCATAGACAAATTTCAGTGTTGTTTCTTTGTCTCCAATCCTCTTACTTTTTCTTTCTGCTCACTGGGAACTCAGAACAATAGCGAATAGAAGTAGCAATAGCAGCGGCTCCTGCTCCTCATTCAAAGGGGTACCTGTGCAATGCTTCTCCATTATCCATGATGTATTCTGTAGGTTTTTGAGAAAATGTATAGCCTCTGTCAGTATATCTTTTCTCCTGCTAGTTTGTTGTGTGCCTTTAAAAAAAAATTCATGTATAGAGATGTTGGATTTTAATCAAATGCTTTTTTTCTAATCTATCAGTTGATGCTGTGAAATTTCTCCCTTAATCTGTTAGTATGTGGTAAATTGTAGTAATTGATTTTTTAATGTTAAAACAGCACTTGCCTCTTAGAATTACTCAATGTAGGCATGAATTATTTTGACTCATAAATTATTTTAAAGCACATTTCTTAATTTCTAAACAAATGCATTATATGTAGTTATCTTTTCTATTATTGATTTTACCTTAATTTTATTGTGGTCAGAGAAAAAGGTCTGGATAAAATCAACCTTCCAAAAGCTGTTGAGATTTTCCTTTTGGTCCAGTGTGTGGTCAGAATCAGAAAGAATCCATGAGTACTTGGGAAGAGAATGTGTTCTTTCCTTGTTGGAGCATGCTTGTTAACTGTGCTGCCCAAATCTATATAGACTTACTGGTGGGCTTTTTTTTTTTTCATTGTTTTATCTATTAATTTACTGAGAGAAATAAGTTTCTGTTTATGAAGGTAGATTTGTTTGATTCTCTTTATATCTTCGTCAATTGTATGCTTAGTATACTTTGATGTTAAATTTGATCCGTACAAGGTTGAAGCTATTATATCTTTATGATGAATTATTTGTCTTTGTTTTGTGACTCCATCTTAAAGTCTGATGAAGCTGGAGTTTGAAGGAAAAATTCCCATCTGATAATCTTTATTCTTATCCTTTAACTGAATAAGTTTTCTACTTGTATATTTTGCAATTATGTATATAACCTATATATAATAAACATAGTGAGGTTTAAACTAGCATCTTGTATGTTCTGTTAGTTGGCTTTCCTATTTTGTTTTCCTTTCCTCTTTGTCTCCTTTGCATGGATTGAGCATTTTATTCCATTTTGTTTCCCTCTCTGCTCAGCTAGAAACTGCACCTTCAGTTTGTGTTCTCTCAGTGAGTATCTTAAAGAGTTGATGTTAATCAATACTTTTGCCCTCATTATGAATAGTAAAAAAAAAATCATAGAACACAACTTCAACCTCCTCTGAGATTATATGCTTTGAGGCCAAAAAAAGAAAAAAGGAAAGAAAGGAAGAAAGGAAGAAATAAAGAAAGCTGATTTTTTAAAAAAAAGCCCAAAGTTTTAAAGCTTTACTCTCCACTTTCTTTGCTCAGCACACTTTTGTTTCCATCTGGGATTACTTTTCTTCTGCTCTTAAAATGTTCTTTAGCTAGAGGACCTGTTTGGTAGCAAACTCTCAGATTTTGTTTTTCTGAAAACACTTTGCCCTATTCTCAAAAGAGATTTTTTCTGGGTATGCAATTCTAAGTTGACAGTTATATTCTTCAGCATTTTGACAGTTTAATCCCCCCATCTTGTTTTTCTGCTCCCTGCGGTTATTATTAAAAAGTCAAGGTTGGATGAATTGTTGTTCTGTTGTCAATGATCTCCCTTTTCTCTCTGCCTGCTTTTAACACGTTCATTTCATCATCGATGCTTGGTGGTTTCCCTGTGTATCTGGGCATGCATTTCCTGGGATTCTTGGGCTCCTTGACCATGACAACTAGGGTCTTTTAACGGTTTGGAAAATTCTCAGCTATTGTCTCTTCATATTTGCTTTCTCTTATTTATTGTTTCCTTGTCTTACGAATTCAAAGTAGATATATGTTAGACCCTCTCACACTGTCTTTCATGTATTACTATCTTAAACTTTTCTCACTTTATTTCTGTCTCTCTTTCCCCTTTTTATCTCTGTGCTTGGGGTAAAATGTACCTGTGGGATTTTAATGCATAGAGACGACTGGCTGAGGGCATAGAGCAGTCAGTGCCCCTGGAAGAAAAGTTTGTTACTCACAGTTCTCCTAGACATGAGAGGCATGCCGGGCCACACAGGGCCACTTGGGGCAGCACCAGCGCTAGTCAGGAGGTGGGGTAGGGTGAAGGGAAAGCACAAGGCATAGCCTTCACTGGAGTTTCTATGGGAAAGTCAAGGCAGGGCAGAGGAAACAGCTTAAGACTGGCTTGTTGGAATAGTTCCAGTGGACTTTTTAAGTCATAAGAGCTGCCCCTAATTGTCTGTTCCTTGGCTTTGGATTGCTTTAGGGCAGAGAAAATATTAGCTTGGTTTGTAAGAGTTAGATAAAGGAAGTGGTTGGGTGTATGGACTTGGGATGGTTTGGTTTGTGTAAAAAGGTATGGTCATAGGTGAGAAATTTATTACCTCTAGCAATTAGCTAGTCCCGAGAGCAGCAGTCTCTTCCCAGCCAGCAAGGCTCGCCCCATATGTCAAAACATCATAAAAAAAAAAAAAAAAAAAGATTAATATTGTGTTCTATTCTGGAAGATTTCTTCATCTCTCTTTTCCAGTTCACTAATCCTGTCTTCAACTGAATCTAAGCCTCTATTAAATCCATTCATTGAGTTTCTACTTTTAATTAGAGTATTCTTTATTTTTGCAGGTTTTTTTGACTCATTAAAAATAATTTCTCGCTTTTTTCTCATTTTTCAATTCCTTATTGTATTTACTTGAGCATATTAAATATGCCTATTTTATGTTTGTTTGTGGTAATTCTAATAATTAGAGCCATTGTGGGTCTGATGCTGCTGTCTATTTTTTCTGCTGGCACTTGCCACTTTGTTTCCTTAGGTATTTTGTGATGTTCCCTGTGAGTTCATGTTACTTGGAATGTAACTGTGGAAATTATTTGAAACTAGAATAAATGTATATTCTTCCAGAGGAAATTTGCATTTATTTTTGTTAGGTACCTGGACACTATCAATTTAAGATTATCACCTACATTTTTAATTTGAGGGTTTTTTCAACTCATTCAGTTAGGGCTACAATCTTGCATGATAGTCAGCTTGTGGTTACAAATGTAGTAACCACATTGTGGTTACAGGGAAAATATTTTTTCTCTCCATTCAGTGCCATTTTGCTATGGGTAGTCTTTTAGGGTTCCTGGGTGGGGTGTGTGCCATTTATGATTCCTGAATTTATTTAGGTGGTCTTTGATTAGATTCTACCTCTAGGATACCCCTATAATTTTTCTTCTACTCCCTAAGCTCATAATGACATCATGTTTTATAAATGTGTTTGGGGAATCCAGACTCCAGGACTGATATTATTTCTCTGTGTTTCCACTTTCACTTCATTTTATTTATTTATTTATTTTGACTTTCTTAAGTAACCTTACATTCTTGCCATCTCATTGATTAATTAAAGGTTATATACTTTAAAAATATTTTATGCAGAATTTCTGTTTATATTCAGTAAGAGTTCTATCAAAAATGCAGATCTCTCAGATTCTTCCTATATTTATTTCTCTGATATGTGTTTTGGATAATTTCATCATACCTATTTTCCACTTAAGTAAGTCTTATTTCAACTGTGTCTAATCTACTGTATCAGACTTTCTTTGGGTTTTTAATTTTAATGATTATATATTTAATTTCTAGAATTTACTTTTGGTTCATTTTCAAACATCTCTGAAATTTATTTTATTGCATCTTAATCTTTTTTCATGTTAAAATTCTTTAAGATTTTCAAATATACTCTTCTTATAGCCTCTATCTGATTCTGTGTTACCTGAAGTTTTGGGGAGTCTAATCATTCTCTTAGTTGTCTGCTGACTGTGGTGAATTATTTCCATATATGCTTACAATTTCTAATTTTGAACTTATCTACAGAGGGAATGTGCCAGGCTCCCTCTAGGAAGTTTTGTTTTGTTTTTTCCATTTGCTTCTGCCAGATCCTTCAAAAATATCATGGGATCGCAATTTATGTTAATTTCTTGGTCTTGGATTTCTTACCATGAAAGTGTTATAAATTTCAACCTCAAAAACTCAAGTTAAGTGCAAACATTTTTTCCTCACCAAGAGATGGCCATTTTTGCCTTCTGCTGTTGCATGCCTTTCTCAGTCTATCTTTCCTTTCCCCCTCTTTCATAAAGGTCTCCTTTATGAAGCATTCTCAGTTCCAATATCCTGGCTCCCTCAGGTACAAAAACTTTTCTATTCCCATGTGAGCATTAAATCTTAAGCCCCTAACTCCTTTATTAGCAATGACAACCCAACCCATATCTGCTGTGGAATCTGTCAGCTCATGTGTCTACCTCTTTAATTTTTAGTCCCTAGATATTTATTATTTTTTGTGATCTCACTACGCATTTAAAAGAATGGTGATTTTATCTAGCATTTCTGAGCACTTTATAGTAGAAGTCATTTTAGGTTATCAATCTATCCATATTACATAATATGGAAATTATTTATTATTTAAATAGAAAGTGCTTTATAACTACATGCCACCATATAATTTCAGTTTTACTATGAATGCTAATGAACTGCATTTTCCTCATGAGATCTTGAATATTTCATAAAAATGCCTTTCTGTTGTAGCAGACAACCGAGTGACAGTCTCTGAAGCGCCTTTGCTGCCTACGTGCTGATATTGTACTTTGAATTTGTCAGACTTGGAGTGAAGAACTTCAGGGGTATAATCATGGCCAAACGGAACTTCTTTATAAGATTGTGTTGATTTGAAACTTATATGTATTCTTTAATATTTAGTGATTCTTTAGGAAAATATGCTCCGGCTCTAAAGATAATTCTGAATTTCGCCGCAAACCACTAAGTATTTTCTAATTTGAAATCATATGTTTCAGATAGGATCAAAACACATTCTCTGGTAGAGGAAAGAAACCCATTCATTGTTCAGAGTGAGTTTGCCCATTGCAGAGATAATGCAGGTCCTAGGAAATAGGTTTTTCTACCTTTGACACCAGTATCATGTCCTTTTCTTCAACACTTTTGAAAGTATCAAAGTTTTCTAGGAAAGGTTTTTGAGGGGTGGCGTGGTGCTTGTTTTAACTGATGACTCTTCTGGAGATTGCTGTGTAGGTCTGCCTTAGCCACCTCCTGCCTGTCTCTAAGCCGTCTTGTCTGGGGTCTTGCTTGTCCCCTTATTTTAATGTCATGTCCATGAGGTGACTCTAAAATTTGGATTTGTCCCTATTCTTAACCTGTCAGTGAAGTCCCAGTGCCATTACATTTGGAAGGTTCTCCAACATGGTGATCTCTGCTGTTTCAAATTCACACTCATCACATGGTTTTATCGGTTAACTCTTGTGTCTGAGTCAGGGTTCAGAGTTGTCCAGAGAAACAGAACCAAGGGAATCTCTGTCATTTCTTTACCTTTCTGTATCTATCTATCATTAAGAGGGAGAGAGAAGGGGAGACGGGTATTATTTGAAGGAATTGGCTCATGTGATACTGGGGGCTGGCAAGTCTACAGTCCATCCCGCAGGTCAGCAGGCTGGAAGCTGTGGTCAGAGTTGATGTTACAATCTTGAATCTGAAATCCATAGGGTTACAGGCAGGTTGTAAATTCAGGCAGGGTTTCTATGTTGCAGTCTTGAGGCAGAATTCCTTCTTCTTCGGGAAACCCATCTTTACTCTTAAGGCCTTCAACTGATTAGATGAGGCCCACTGGTGTTGTGAAGGGCAATCTGCTTTACTCGGAGCCTACCTTGAGTTCATTTACAGTACTTTGACTGTAAACGCTAAACACATCTAAAAAATACCTTCACAGCAGCAATATCTAGATTGTGTTTGACCACGCAACTGGGCACGATAGCCAAGTTGACACATAAAATTAGCCGTGCTGAGAAGGACACAGCCCCTAGCTGACTGAGGGGCCACCACAGGAAGGCGTCGGTTACCTCCTCTGGCTTGAAGAGGTATGCTGACTCTATCAGGGACGTCCTCACAGCCTTTGGTCATTTGATAGGCTGCTGGGGGAAGAAGGTGCACTTTTGCATTGGCTCAAAAGACTAGAAACACCGTGTTTTGCAGGATTGAGAAGATTTTTCTGATGACTGATGTTGTCCAACAATAGAGCAGGCTGCCTGACGACATGGGAAGCTCCCCTGCTAAGAAGATGACCAGACTGAATTACCCAGTGTGACCAGGGAGGGGGATGTCTGATTGCTCGCTCTGGCTAGGGGCTCGCGATCTGTGGCCAAATGACCTAAATTCTCATCTTGGCTGTGCCACTGGCTGCTTGTGTGAACTTGGGGAAACTAATGTCTCTCCCTCATCTGGCTGCTGGGCGGATTAAATGGGTTAATGCAAAGTGCTTAGAACAGTTCTTAGTAAGTCAGCAATGAATGTCAGTGGTTATTATAATATAAAGGGCCCACTCCATGTCCACTGGTTTGTGATTGTATTGCGACAACATGCTACAGTGGCTCGTGATGAGTAATCATTATAGAACACTTGAGAAATATATTATTATTTATTATTAAAAACTTTAAATAACCGTATAGCATCGGCAATAAAATAAGATGGGAAGAGTAGGAGACACAGACGAGCAGAGGGCTGCTTTCCTGAGTTCAGGGTCAGCAGTCCGGCTGGAAAGACATGACGCGTGGGGTGACAACTCGCAACCGCAGACAGTGCATGACAGGACGCCTCACGGGTGGCCTGGGCGGTCGCGTGGGGAAGGATGTCACTGAGGCAGGACTTGAGTTAGTCAGCCAGGTTTCTGCCTTGGTGGTATGTAACATACAAGCCAGCATCTCACTGGCTGAAAAGGACGAACATTTATCACTCGCAGTTGTCCTGTGGGTAAGCTCCACGCCCTGGGCAAGGCTGCACTCAGGCCAGGCGCGACTGTCGGTTCAGGGCTTCTCTGCGTGCGTCTCGTCTGTGACTCAGGCTGAGGAAGCAGCCCTGGTGAGGCAAGTTCTTCTCTCGGTGGGGGCAGGCATGTGGGAGATGAGCAGCAACAGGCGACCCTCCCTATGGCTGTGGCTGGGAACCGGCACGGCGACCCTGCCACCCCTTTTCCGTGGGCCAAGCTCAACATCAGTGGAGTGGGGATGCCTGTTCTGCTTAAAGTGAACCACAGCAAGGACAAGAGAGAAGGAGCAATTGTGAGGCGATATTAATAGTGCAGGCTACCCCAGACTGCACCCAGGCATGAGCGCGAGCTGGTCAGTGTTTGGCTGGATGGCAGATGTCCTGAAGGAAAGACTCGCACTGGGTTATTCTTCACATGCTGGGTGTGCAATAGATACAGGGGATTTCGTGTGACATATCCAGTGGAGACCCGAATCCCAGCCGACTCACCAGCCGCTGCAGAAGCCCAGCGGCTTTGTGACAATAGGCCGCTGGTCTACCTTGAGCTAGGATGAGATGCAGAGGAGGACAGTCCCCATCCTCGGGGCTCACATGCTGGTAGGGGGAAACAGTAAGGCTGTCTTTAGGTCGGGACTGAGGTCTCTACCTCTCCCCACTTGGTATGTTGGAAATAGACTGTTACCAAATGCAGCTCTAAAGGCCGGAGCAACCGTGAGTGTGCTCTGATTTCCAAAGGCCGGAGTGGTCGACGTTATGCTAAGGCCCCTAGGAGAGGTTAGGGAGAATCCAGCATTGTGGAAAACAGCTGTTCCTATCGAAGTTTCTTTCAGCACTCTGGTCACTGGAGAACATTCTCCTCATACCCTCATTACCTCTGGAATGAAAGGTGCTAGGAATTCACACTCTTGTCTTCCAATTTATAAGGAGGTGACATATCCTCACACAATAGGCAGCAGAAACTAGGCACCCTGGACTTGAGCTACGGTTGGGAGAATCACCTCACTAGGGCTTCACCTCCAACGGGGGAGAGGGAGGCCGGGCTCCTTTTAGGGGTGGACTGAAGTGTATCATCTTAACAAGCGTGTATTATTTGGCAACTGTCCTGTGGGTGTCTCTGCACTTTTAAGGTGTTGTGCATGTATCATACTGCCTGCCAATGTCCTGTGGGTTAGCGATTACGATTCCCTTCGAAGAGGTTCAGAGAGACTAGATATCTTGATCAGTCTACCTCCAAACGTTGAGCTCCTAACTCACTTTTTCTTCCTTTTATTTAAATCAGTCATTCTTAATTTTGGAGAGGTCCTAGACCTTTTTGAGAATCTGACATAAACTTCTGACTCCCTCTCCTGAGCAATGTGTAAACACACAATCTACAGACAAGGTCAGGGGATTCGCCGATCTTTTAAAAACCATTCGTGGAAGATAAGTGACAGATCCCTAAAAAAAATAATGCAGATCTTACCCAGACAGAGAAAAACTGTGTTCTAAGAGATGAGGGGTGGAATTAACTTAAACACCATCCACAGATTTTTGGAAGAAAAGGTGAGGCCCCATGAGAGTAGAATCACCTTGTTCTTTCTAACCAAATGTGTGGCCAACATAACTTACAAACACACACACAAACACGTGAGTGCTGCGCACACCCCTGGCCCACGTTTCCTGGACTGCCTGATGTTAGAATGGTTCCCACTCATCAGGACATGGAGGGGTGCTCAGCCCCCATCATCTCCTCATTTTCTTGGCTTTCACAAAGCCAGGGTGAAATTGTCATGAGGACATCTTATTTGAGAAGATCCTAGGTCTTCCTCATTGAGGCTGAATCAGATGTGTGAAGAAAACCCCTTTTCTAGGCATTTTGGCCGAATTCAAATAGGTCAGAGGCCCAGAAAGATTAATTAACCACAGGAACTGTTTCTTGGCTGAGGGGAGCACAGAACCTATTATCCCTTAATAGGGCAGTTTCCACAGTGAATCATGGGAGCTTGGATGGGCTCAGGAAAAAACAAAAGGACATTTTCACTAAAGCGTCATATGATCTTCTTGCTAATGCTTCTATTACCCCAGAAATTGTGTCATCATCTTAAAAGGGACTAGCCTAAAGCTTTATGTGCCTTTTGTGCACAATAAATATTGTTTGGCTTCAATGTTGACAAACTAGCTGTGCAAAATACAGTCTGTTTCCTCTTATCAGGTCATGTTTACTGTGGTTACCAATAATTATAATTTGTATAATGATGAATAAATTGCCATGAGAATGGGAGACAATACTCCACCTAGTAAGAATTCAGTAAAGACAAGTGAGTTGAATCAAACATCCTCAGAGAGTCCCCCACGTATTCTGGAAAGACTTTTGTCATTTGGGCCATTGGTCATTCATTGCAAAGAAGGACAGGGATGGAAGGAAAGGAAGAGGAGAAGCAGCCGTGAGGTCAGGAGTGCCGCCTTGTGCTCAGAAGGGTCAGTCAATGGGTGGATCAATTCATCCAACAGTGTGCCCTCTGCCAGGGGACCTGCTCCATGGTGGCTGCTGTGCTGGGCACTGGGGACAGAGCAGCAGGCAAGACCGACACGGAGCTCTCTGTCCCTTGTAAAGTCATGCTGAACCTACATAGGGTGGCTCTTCCCTTCTTTACCAAGTGGACTCACAGGACGCTACTGAGCATGAACCAGGTTTGGGTGAATGCATTTTACTTCTTCAGGAAACAGCTCCCTAAGGAAGTCATTTGCATTCTCCTAGCTAGAGAAGGAGATGGAAGTATTTAGGCAAAAGTAGAGAGGGGGACGAGAGGGAGGAAGGCGTTCTAGGCAGAAGCAACAGCATATACCAGGGTCCTAAGACTGAAAACAGCATGGCAGAAGCAGGCAGAGTCCAGCAGGTTGGGCCACAGTAATTGAAGAGAGGGTGAGGGGTGGGCTGGGGCAGAGGGACACAGAGCCCTGCGGCCCTGAAAAGAGCTTTAAAGTGGGTCTCACAGAAGGGTCTTCACAGGGGACTGACATAAGAAGGTTGTACTGGAAAGATCAGATAAAGGGTAGTGTGGACAGGATGAGAGCGTTTGCAAAGAAGACAAACCATGGCCCGGTGACCATGTTTCAGGGAGAGATGCCGTTGTCCCTGGGGAGCGTGGTGGCCGTGCGTGGGGAGGAGGAGTGCACACACGTGAGGGGTGTCTAAGAAGCAGAATTGATAGGACTCGACGATGGACTGGATGCAGGGCTGAGGGCTTGCTGCACACAGCATGTGTGTCTAGGGAGGAAAAGAGGAGACAGACAGCCAGCTGTGGTGCAGTAGTCACCACTGGTGTGAATAAGAGGGTAGAAAGGAAAAAAAAGTGAATGATGTCCTACAGAGGACAGAGTTTTAATTCTCCATCTGTGACTGAATAACAAGTGTCTGTGCTTTCTGCTGGGGTCGGGGGCAGCTTGTACTTCCAGACTCCGCTGCGCCCCGTGAGCCCACCTGGGTGCCTGGTGAATGAGTGAATGAGCGATGCCGCTCACCGCACTGAGAGTAGCGCTCCTGCCCTCCCTGCCTGCAGTCCCGCACTCTGCCTTGCCCGGCGCCACACCTCCTGCTGACAGCTCCTTCCCCTGGTCCTGCCCTGAAGATCCAACTCCCAGCGGCCAGGCATTGCTGAAGGGCAAATTGAGGAGAGAAGTAACTTGGCATTAGACGCAGTGAAGCTTTCAGAGCCCTTGGAAACCTCCTGGGGCAGCTGCGTCAGGCCCTTTCTCCCGCTCCCACACCGCCCAGTCCTGCCAGCTGCCTGGCTGCACTGCGCCGTCACTCTGCCGGCCAGGCTCGGTTCCCACTGCCCTTTATTTCTCAGCCTCGGGGACAGGGATGGATGTCTGCTCATTACACATGAAAGTGCCCCAAAGCCCAGAACTTCTCCACGGGGTGCTCAGATGCTCGAGGTGGGTCCTCGGCCCAGATGCTTCCACTGTCTCCCGGAGGGGGTCAGAGGCTCTGGGAAATGTGTCACCTTTTCACACCAGCCTCTTTCATTCTGCCAACCCCCAGGGGCATTTACAAAGTTCCAGAGAGAGGTTGGGGAGCTAAGCCAGCTCACCCGCAGGGCTGGGTCTCCTCCACCAGGTGACCCCAGTTGTTTGCACGGTGTCTGTTAAGTGTGGCAGAGTGTCCTTTTCCAACCTTAGTTTGAGGGCACAACTCATGTTTGTCCAAAAGGCCTCCCATCGTTTTCGAGGTACCACGCATGCACCTACCCACACCCACCCGTGGAGGGACGCTCCTGTGTTTCACAAGCACGCACCTGCACACACATGGACTCACACACATGTGCTCATTGTGCTTCTCCCTTCCCTCCCCGAAGCAACCTCCCCTGGCAGCAGCACGGAGTGAGCAGTGCTGTGCGCCCATCTGGGCCTGCCCTGCCCACACGGTTTGCCTAAAATACTCGTGAGTATATATACAGCGTGGTACGGAACTCATTTTGAAGCCAGTGTGGGGGCTCCAGGGCACTCCGCCATTTCCTCCTGTCCCTAAAGCTGTTAAACTAAATTATAGGGCTGTGAGAGCGAGAGGCCAGCTGTGCTTCAGCTGCAGGCCCCAGTTGTTGTGACAAAGTGAAAAGTGTGGGTACCAGCAGATCATTAAGTGTGCAGCCAAAAACAGGCTGATGGTTGGATCTGACACGCTATTCAGAGGAGAGTGTGGACCGTCTCTCGCCCCGGGCGGTACCAGCCCTCACCAGCCAGGGAGAAACGGCAGGTACACTAATGCCCTAATGCACTGCCTCGCGCTCTTCATATTTTCTTACTCTGGGGTAAGTTTTATTTTTTTTCTAAGCCTTTCTTAAAATTGACAGGGGTTTTTGTCTCTGTTTTGGTTTTGTTTTAAAAATTTCCCCCACAATTTCCTGTTGCACTGCCTCTTTGGCTGAGTTCAGCTTCGCTGTTGACTATAATTACTGGGAGGCTTGTGAAGAAAGCTGAAAAATCTAAGTTGACATTAAAGGTGCATTACACTTGAATAAACCCAGGGACAGAACAGCACACGTTGGCTTGGAGTTGCCCCTGTGTTTTGTCTAGATTAACAAATTTAGACGGCTTTTGGTTTGCATAGCATTAATAACCACTGGGGCAATCTCTGGAACTTGTAAACACTGCTCAGAAATAGTTGCTAAAGTGTGAGGTTGAATAAACATTACCTCAAGGGTTTGTGAAGAATTGGCCAGAATGGAACCAAATTGTGCTTTGAAATAAGACCTTTCTCATTTGAAAGGAGTGGAGAGAGAACAGGGTCAGGACACTAAAAAGTGGTTACTTCAATTTCTTGATTGTGTAGCAATTCACAAGTGACCATAGTTGACATCATCTGGTGGTGCCTCAGTTTCTCTTCCATTATCTCTAAAATAGTGATAATAGTCTAGACTCCTGACTTTCCAGGACTCACTTACTCATTCCGTGTTGGAAGAAGAGCTGAGAATTTGTTTTTTTCTGTAGCCACATCACGTGACTGTATGTATTTTAACATCGAAGCATCCATAGACATCTTCCAGTTCACGTCATTTCACATTTCCATTTGTTATCACTTATTTTTTTCTTAGGATATTCTTCTTTCCACGCTTTCTGAAATGTTGTTAAGTAAAGGAAAGCTAATAGCCAGAGAAGACATAGGAAAGTGCTCCCAATCCCTGTTCTTAACTGACCGTAAGGGTGATAATGGTTGAGTGCTCACTACAGCCCGGGATTTTATGTTTCATAGTTAACCATACAGCAGCTCATTGGGTCCTCATAAGGATTCTTTGCAGTGTTATTGTCACTGTTTTATATTTTAAAAACTTAAGTTTTATGGAGGTTAACTTATTTGCTCAAGGTCACACGGCTGGCCGTGTAACCAGGATCCTAACCCAGAGACCTTGCGACCCACATCGCTTGCCCTCACCTCTGATTCCGTCACTGCCAGGTGGGATGTTAGAGGTGTCAATTGGATGCTCAGGTTGCTCCGCAGATGACTAAGGGGACTTTTCCACTTCTGTCTGTGCGAAGTGAACGCCCGCTGAGCGCCACGCAGGGGGGCCGTGGAAGGCTCGCTGGCGGCAGGCGCGTGTCCCTCGAGTGTCCCCCCTTAGCACTTGGCACGAAGACGGGAGCTGGATCTCGGCGGCACAGCCTGGCGGGCAGCGGCCTGGTTTGCTAGAACTGGAACACCCCGGGCTGGGGCGAATGTTTTGATGACACGTTTCACCGATTGTGTGATCACCTAATTAATGACCAGCCTCTGCGCTTCTATCTTGACGGAATTCTAACTTTCAGTTCCCTAATTATGGGCAGGTTGTCAGCGACACGACTAACATCCACGTCAAACGCCACTTCTCCCCGTTCTCTCTCCCGGTGGAAAGTCGCGCCCCTGCAGCACGATGACTTTTCCTTGCAGCGTCCCCATCGCCCTCAGCGGGCCCTGCTTGGCGTCATAGTTACCTGCCCAGCAGGGCGGAAGGAACACGGACTTCACGGCCAGACGGACGGGGCGCCACACGCCTGGAGAGGGTTAACATGTCGCGCGTGCGCAGAGCTAACTTCCTGTTTTATTACTTCCGGTTCACGGGTAACGGAAGTAAAGTCGTCCTGGAGGGCTGGTGTGAGGAGGAGTTATACGGTGGGCTGGGTAGTGTTGTGATGTCCGAAGCAGGGGAGGAGTCCAGAAATGGTAGCTGTGATTGTAATTATTAATGAATATCTTTAAACATATTAAGAATGTTTCACAGGTTGCATAATTCTTAAGAATAGGGGCCATTTGCCTAACGATTGTTACCCTCGGCTGATCCTCATACGCATTTTAGGCACTCGACAAATGTCCCTAAAATTAAAACGTGAATGCGTGTGTGTGTATAACGTGTGTATATGTATATACATGTAAAATGTGTGTGATATGTGTGTGTATATAAAATGTGTATATACGTATCATATATGCCAGCAATAGAACAAAATACACACGTGTGTACGCGTTTGATAACACTGCTTTGCGGAACTGAAATTTCACCTGCCATTTTTATCATCCCCTGATCCCCAACCAGTTAATAATTTGAGGACCGACATTACTTACGGTTTTGTGGTTTTGTTGATGGTGGCGTAAGATCCTTCCGTAAATTAAAGAGAAAACCGGGGGTCCAGGCCCGTTCCTGGCGCGGCGCTGCGGCTGCAGTGTGAGCGCGCCTGCAGCCACGCCGGTACCGCGACGTCGGTTATTTATTACTTACTCGCCAGCTGCCTATTTGTTCCTGCGTCACAACATCTGCCGGTGCAAGGAGGCTCACGTGCTGACGGCGGGCAGAGGGAACAATCCTCATTTGTTCGTTGAGAAACGAGGTGGGCGATTGACCCCACCACGGCCCCCGTGGGGCACGAGCCGCACTGAGGGTGGGGGCGGAGGGACCAGGAAACGTCTCACACCTTCCCGCTTCGGGACTCTTTGGCACACACCTAATTTTTTTGTCGTGCCTTTTGTTCTGGTGAGGCTTTAGCTGTAGGGGAGATTATATAGACAGTGCTAGCACCAAACATTTATTTAAAGTGAAATAGCACCAGCTGCCATCTCTATGTCAGTGAAACAGAGTCTCGGGGGCCTTTCCCCTTCTGAGCCTGACAAGGCAGACAAAGATAACAGCCTGCCGGGACTCCGTGCGCCGTGCAAGGCGTCACTATTAAGTCCCAGGAATGTGCTCCCGACTCCTCCTCTCTCTGCTGCTTGCCTTTGTTTTTTCAAATGAGCAGGATCTTGGGTGGGCAAGGGCTCTCGCCAGGTGACTTCTCGGCATCCCCTCTCTCAAAGCCCTGGGATATTTTAATTCTCATCCTTGGTGCCCAACACTTAAAGCATATGGAAAGTAAAGCTTTAGTTTGAAGTTGAAAGAAAATACCAGAAATGGCATTTGGAAGCAATGAAATACGGCACTGGACAGATGAGACAGGCAGTACCACAGCATTAGCCGTAGATTTCATGAGCAAATTTCAGGGTTGCATGGGCCATTAAAAGCAAAACAAAAACCATAATTGCTCTTAATCTCTATTCATTCTACATGTGCAAATCCTGTTCAAAGGGAGATTTCGAGGGGGAAGATCAAGAGAAACATAAGCATGAATCTTTGAATCTTTGGACGGTGCCAGATTGGATTCTCCTCCTTTGAAGACATGTTAAGAATGGGGAAGGATCCTGAGATGTGAGCTCATGCCAGGTGACGGTGCTTTAAAGGAACTGCCTCCACTGCACTGTCTTCCCCAGTCCCATCTGAGTCCACTGTCCCCTTTTGCGTAGGGGAGATACTTCTGCTGGGTTTTGGCTCAAAAGCTGAGCAAGATGATGATGCCTACATATGTGCTTTCACTTAACTTTCCTTAAAAAAACAACCAACTTTGCTTAAATTACGGGGAAATTAGTTGTGGGCGTAAGGGGTGACAGGTTGGGAGTGGAAACAAGAGGGAAAAGAATGGCCAATTTAATCTGATTGTAGACCCAGGAAAGGAATTCACTCGGTATAGGAGTCTCTTCCTCAGTTTCCCTGATAATAAACATCCTTACCAATCCTCAGTGACCTTAGTCATACTAATATTATTTTTTAAATGGGAGACAATTTAATGCAATGATCTTGGTTTTTAATCCAATGCATTTATTATTTTCTAGGTAATAAAGAGCAATAGTTAGCACTAGTCTGTGTAGACCAGAATGTGAAGGATTCAAACACTTTGATGTACCCAGATTTCATGATCCCACTTAAGAATATTTTGTATAACGTACAGTAATCGCACTTTTCTGTAGTATATATAAGCCGTGCATGTGATCTGATGCATCGTAACTGGCACCAGCACTGCTTTGGGCAAACACTGCAACAGAGTGGCTGCAATCCACTGAAGTCTGAGTTCTTTCCACATTTGCAGAAAACTGAGTCCCTGTACTGATGGGGTGAATGAGACGCTTGGGAAAGTCTCATCGCCACTTCTTTCTCCCTGTCTGCCTCCTGTGCCTGGCGGTTTTTTCCAACCAAAGCTCGTTCATGGTCATAGTGATATTTCTTTTAGCCACAGCTCCACTTTCAGATTTTAAACTCTCTTGAGTCTCTCTCATCGTTACAACCAGATTCCGTTTTTCCCAGTGGATTTAAATCAATTGTTTTTCCCTCATTTAAAACAACAACAAAAACAACAACAACAAACAGATTGGACCCTAATGTCTAGACTCAAAGTAAATGGAAAGTTCAAATGAATAATATTTCCATGTCTGACACAGTTGAATTTTTTTATTATTTATCAGACATTTCAATTTCCTCTGTTACATGTATAGTCTTGTTAACTGTGTACTCCAATTAGTGATTCTCAGAAAGCGTGAACCATTTCTGGTCTGACTGTCGTTGGAGGGAAGTCAGCTTTCTTTTACTTTGCCTGGGATCGGCTACGCCGGGCGCGTTGGCGCGGGATCGCAGCTGCAGTCTGAAGCCGCAGTGAGCATCCCTCTCTCTCTGATGGGAGGCGCTAGGCAGACAGTTTCACTGACCCCCAGCTCTGAGCCCTCTGCGTTGCACCCCTCTGTAATGGATAGGCCAGCCAGGGATTCCGATTTCTGCACATTGTGCCACTTTGATCAGTTCAACTTTAAAGGGTAATTTCTTCAAAAGATGTTGAAAGCTTCTTAAGTTGAGTGACCTCATAGCAAATGCTAAGCTGCTACTTCTCATCAAATTTCCCTCTCAAGGAGCATATGCAACTCTTCAAAACTTTGCTTTATTCAAATTGTCAAACCAAGCCAGAAGATCACCCCATTAGAAAAACAGAGCACAGCACAATTACCATCTCTTTTATGAAGTGAAAAATTATTTTCACATTATTACCCCATGAGAAGTTACAATTCCTTGTGTGACAGATGATGACTTAAACCATTACATTGCTTCTTTATGAACTCAGGGCGGAGAGGAATTGGAAATCTCTAAAAACCCCATCAAGAGTATCTGGATGCTTCCATATGACTTCTTAGCTCAGGAATGACATGGATTTTTATTGGTTAGTTTTTCTGCAAAATATGTTCCTATACATGGTAACTTAAAGAAAAATGAATTTAGGTAGAGCTAATAGAAGATAAATAGTAAAAAAACACAGGCAAATATTTATCTAATCTCTTTATGGGAGAAGACTTTCTAAAATCATAAGCAAAGGGAAGAATCACAAAGGAAAAAAAAGGGTAGATTTGTTTGCAGAAGACTTTAAAAATCTTGACATATCATTATGTATCAAAAGCTTCATTGATCAAATTAAAACAATTAAAAAAGGAAATATATATTTGCAACAAACCTAATGGTTTGGGGTTAGTCTCATTAAGATATAAAGAACCCAGGAGAATCACTAATTGGAGTACACAGTTAACAAGACTATACATGTAACAGAGGAAATTGAAATGTCTGATAAATAATAAAAAAATTCAACTGTGTCAGTAATCCAAAAAGTGCAAAACTTTAAAAAGTTAAACTAATATTGGACAATTAAAGCAATGCGAATTACTGGCAAAGATGTGGTAATTGGGCATTTCTGTACATTGCTAGTAGAATTGTAAACTGATCTGACCTATTAGAAAGATAATTTAGCACAGTGCATTAGGAACTTTCCAGAGTTTTTAAGCATAAAGCCATTCATTGTGATGTTTTTATCTAGCAGAAAATTAGAAATAATCAAATGATTAAGAAAATTGTTGTGGGCTATAGAATATATAATTATGCAGTCATTAAATGATACTCTTTGACAATTTTAACAATAAAGGAAAATGTTCAAGTTAATTGTAAAAAGAATACAAAATTATATATTCAGTATGCAGAAATATGTAAAATTCTGTTTACATTACAAAATTGCATAGAGATACACCAAAATATGAAGGAGATTACTTCTGGATTAAAATCTTTATGCTTTTTTTATTTTATACTTTAGTCTTTATACTTCCTGTGGTTCCACTATTGTGAAGTATTTAAATTACTATTTCTAGTAGTTTTCAATCAGAGTTCCCAAGCTACTTTTATATGTCAGTGCAAACTTTTATAGCTGAGTCTCAATTGTTGCATTTTCACCATAAAACTTATTAGTGTATGTGTATAAAATTAGTCTATATATTATGAGTATATATGTTGTAAACTATGTAATAATGTATGTATACTATATAAGGTAAACATGATATATTAATATGTTAATACATTAATACTCATTAACTTGCATTATGTTAACAATTACTATATCCATAAGTTGATATTATATGCTATATTAATTAGCATATAATATGCATATAATAGCATATAGCGTATCAATATTTATGTATTTTAGTTTATGAAAAATAATGAACTTCTAACAACAAAAAGGGCTAATTGAATTTGTAGCTAATTTGGAGTTGACTCAATGCATTCTACATTGTCTTTTCCTTTATAGTGACATACCACAAGTATAATTCCTTGATGTCAAATTCGGGGATTTCTGAGACCCATTTGAGGGCTCTCGTACTTTAAGCAGCATGTGCCACAACAAGTCTCCAGTGCAACAGGGCCTTTTGGACAGTGCCCTGGCGTCCTTTGTGATGGGGTATGACTTTCATAAGGTGTTAGGAGTTGCTATGTGAATGGACATTGTCACCCATAACTTCAGTGCTCAGCTTAGCTAAATATGTTGCCTTTCAAAAAAGAATTAAGTTGATCTCCAAGAAAGGACAAACACATGGGAGAATCAAAGGGCTCTTTCAGATTTGTAAACCTAATATCAAAGAATTTAGAAGTCTAACCCAGCCTTACAGGTGTCCTTTCCTTTGATCATTAATTAAAATGTGACTTCTATCTGCAGTGTCACTGTTGGAGGACTTGACAAAACAAAGTACGTCAGGTACCTGACAATTTCTCATAATGCCCTGAAAGACAGGTGTTCATTCCTGCAAATGCTTTGAAGCTAAAAATAAAATAAAACAAAATTTAAATTAAAGGATATTCCCAAGCACATAGTAATCATCTTAATACGTACATTTCAGGGTCTTTTTTCCTCGAGGATGATGGTAGTGGTGGTGGGTCGGGGGGAGGGGCTGGTGTTAAAGACAAGCAAACCCCGGGCTGGAAAGGAATGCAGAAAATGGGGTAAAGTAAAGCCGTGTAAGTCATTTGAGATCAATCGTCAGAGAATGTGTCTCAACGGTGTCATTATCAGATTAATATTTGAGTTCCAATTTAAGCTGGAATTATTTGGATAACAAAAATCAAAAGAAAAGTTTTTACAAACAATTTTGCCTTGCAGCAAAAGAAACGTACATATCAGAGATGGGATTTTTGTGATTTTTGACCACACCTCTCAAATTCCTGTAAGCTTGTGTTGCTTCATAAAGAGTCATGGACGTCCGTACCGTCACAGGCCTGATGTGTTTTATCTCGAGTCGAAATTGGGAAAAAACCCAAAATTCTTGTAATTGCACATGAGTTTCAGGTGGACCATAGACTTCCTGACAAAATAATCTGCAGAGCATTTCTGATTATTGTAAAAACGCGATTTATTTGACAAGTCACTCAGCATTGGCAACAAGAAGAGATGCCTCTTTGGGGGGGTAACAAGCAAACTTTTGGTAAATTGTTGCTGCCTTTAATTTCCGCATCAGCGTTTGCTGGACCGGGGTTAAATGTTTCTGAACTTTGAAGGAACTTACAAAGGAGAATAGTTGGAGTCTGTGAACTAACAGCAACCAGAAAATAAAAACATTCAGCAAAATACGTGGACTAGAAAACTGTACAGAGGGTTAAAAGAAAACTTGAGGCACAGTGATTATGCACGATGTTAATGAGTGGAGTAAACACAGCTCCAGGAAAGTGGCGGGGAGGGGAAGGTAGGGAGGGACCAGGTGTCTGTTAGTTCAGAAGGAATTCCCAAGGCGGCAGCACTGCAGAGGTCCACAGAAAGACTCCACATAGCAGAGGAGGGGACTGTTGCAGGTCCAGGAAGCCCTCTGTGGTGACATGTGTTGTCACCAAGGACCAAGGACAGCTGTGGGTGGCACTCTTGGCCATATAGGGGCCTGAAGAGGCTGGGGACAGGTGGGAAGATTTAAGCATAGGGTAAAGGGCTGAGCTGAAGGGGAGCTACTGTGGGATTAATATGGTCAGTCATTTTGGAGAGAGAAATTGCTTTGGTTTGGGCCATAGGACACTTGGTGAAGGAACTTCCATCAAATGCAGGAGGTCAGAGACAAGACAGTGAGTTTTGGATTTTGTTCTGCCATCAGCGAGGCCATTAAAATCAGGTTGTAGATGAGTATTGACAAGGAAAGGGTCACAATAGGCTTATGCGATAAACCCATTTTTATTAAAAACCTGCATTTGCAAAGAAAGGGAAAAAAAACCAAGCGAGGCTTGCAACAGGGATTCGCTTCTTCCTTACTCTCCGAGCGAGCGTTCGTCTTTCTCAGCTTTTGTCTCATGTTTCTCACAAAGGTTGGCTCTTTTGAGTAAGCTATTTTAGAGTTAAAGCAATTAAATTTCCCGTTTATGTGGAGATATTTTTAAAGACGTTTTGTCTCCCCTGCTCTCTCCCCTCCCTGTGCCCTTTAGTTCTGTTCCTCCCGTGTCTTGGTCGTGTTGGGGGCACTGGGCTTGGCGGGAGCTCTAGGGCCCGCCCACCACCCCGGACCCCCGCACCCTCTCCCTCTGGCGTCCACCGCCGTGTTGCCACCCCTTATTGCGGCCAATAAGGGTGACTTGAGCACAGCCCTGCGATACTGTGACCGTGGATCTGGTAAGCGAGACAGCCGCTAAGTGACGGAAGGGTGGGTGTGCACCCGCGTGGAGCCCCGCCAGACAAAGGAATGATTCGTGTCCTGGGAGGGACGGAGTGGAGCTCAGAAAGGCACACACTTTAGAACTTACGTGTTGCTCATTTCTGAAATTTTCCATTTAATATTTTCAGACTGAAGTTGAAATAACTGAGACTGCAAATAAGGGGGAGAGGATTATTGAATTATTTACCTCGCTTCGATTTCCCAATAATCCTATGAAATAGGTATTTTTATGGCCACTTTCTAATAAGAAAATTAAGCCTCAGAATTTAAATTCACACAACTAGAAAATGGCAGACATGAGATTGTATTTCCCTGTCTTCAGTCTGGTTTATAGGAGAGCACATGCCTTATGAAATGCACTTTCTTTATTCTTTCAATATTTTTAAGAGACACAAGGTACTGGAAGCATAGTAGACTTTCAATAATAGTTACTTAGTGAATAAATGGAGTTTTAGAAATTTCCACCATAATTTTACAGCAAAGTCCAAAGACTTGTCTTGCTCATCCCATGGCGGGCTGGGATGTTCTCTGGAATCGAGCATGGAAACCTCCTATCCTTCCGAGCCTGCGATCCATGGAAATGAGGTAGGGAAGATGGGGGTGAACCACTAATTTTCTCTTCTTCAGCATATTTGGACTTTTTCTGCTAAGTATTTATTTCACTAAGTGGGTACCATTCGAGCACCATGTTGGCCAATATCCTGGGATGATAAAAAAGATGTTGTAATTGAGACAAGGTAGTTGGTCACACCGTCAAGAAATTTTTCAGATTCAATTTCTCTCACTCCTGTCCTTACTTTAGTTCAAATGCGATCGTCAAAGGTGTACCAAAGTGAAGTTCAAGAATGTTCAGTAAGGCACTGGTGTAAAATTAGTTGGAAAAGAATTGCTAACAAAACATGGTAACTGAGTTGTGAAGTACCACAGAGTCCACTGGTGGGTCTAGTTGAAAAAGAAACTCATCTAAGGGTGGCGGCTCTAGGATTCCATGTTCTGGCAACAAAGCTGTGTCTCCAAAGTGTGGGACTACTGGGCTGATGGATTGTGATGAAGTTGAAGAACTGACCGTGCGAGATTTCCTAGGTGAAGGTACGGAGAGCCACAGAGAGGAGCGGATCCGGGCCAAGGCGCAGGGCGCGTTAGTCTGCCGCCTAGGGTATGTTAGTGCGCACTGGCGTGTTCTCTTCTTCTCCCTTTTCTTTTCTCTGCTTTCTTGTTTTGTTTCTTAAAGAAAAGGCAGCTCAGCCCAGTGGGAACGTTTCACCTGGCAGATTCCCGACCTGCCTGAGATCCCTCGCAGAGCAGGATGCGTTACCATTCCCACAAACGCTGAGAAATCAATATTTTTAGTGGCTAGTGAGGTGGCCATGATGGACATAATGAATTTTTAAAAATGTTTGAATGGCCTTTTTTTCTTATACTAGCTGAAGTCCGGGCAGGTATGTAGTTTCAGCACATGGAAGGGCTTTACATCATTGCTGCTAGAGCTTTGATTGAATACAGGAAAACACTGGAATTCTTAGTTGTGTCACTGTTTTCTCCAGCTATTATAAAGTTTCTGCACTTAGGCAGAAACTGTTGGTTTGCCTGTCTTCCTTATAGATGGGCAACAATGTATATTTCACAAGTTAAAACCTGGGAGAGTTTCTAACTAGGGAAAAGTATGTACTTTATCCAAGGTGAAGTAAGGTTGCCATTAATTTGCTGATTTACAGGGTGATTAAATGCAAAAAATGATTAGAAACAATTGCAAACAGATTGGGAAAATGTCCTTTATCCTTCCCAGAATATTTCTGGGTATTTTTATTATCATTAACATCTGAATGTTTCAATATAGATCATGTGTTTTAACAAACAGCTTAAATGAAATACATTTTTTTTAAAACTCTCACTCGTGAGTATTGACTAAGTAAATTTTACTCATTGTGGTCCTGGTGAGAAAGCAACCTGGTTATGATCAAGTTGTCAGCATTTCACTCACTGAGAGACCCCAACACAGCCGGGAAACTTTTCCCTTCTCCCTCACGCCGGGTTACGCATCCTCTCTGCACTGGTTTGTCCTGCCTCTGGAGCGGGAAGCCTAAACGCACAATGCCTGCTTTCACATGGGGAAGGACAATATTATACCGAGACGGTTTTTCATCTTTACATCCATATTTATTTTCTTTAATGTTTTTTCATAGTTGAAATGCTTCTGGATTTTTCATCAGAACACAATCCTAAAATTGATTTCTCTTTAGGAATCAAAATATCTAATGATACCCTTATATTTTGAAGGCTGCCAAAATTCAAATTCAATTTTTTTTTTAAAGTTCGGATCAAGTTTTTTTTTTAAAAAAGCCTTAAAAAATCTATACCATCCCAAATAACTGCCTGATGGAACATTGCCATGTCAGAGCTGACTGTTTTTAGTAGGTGATCTTAAAGGGAACAGAGGAGGATGGGGCACAGTGAGAATTCGCTCTTAGATTGAATCGTTTATTACTGGGGGGCATTGTGTTTAAAAAGAACAGTGATGTTTTAAGGAACAGAAACATAACTCCTTACTTGATTATCTGTCTTCATATCATGTTCTAAATTGGAAGCATGTACTTCTTTTATTCATTCATTTATTTCTACAAATATTTATGAAATACTATGTGTTGGAAATTGTGCTACTTTTGGGAAAAGCAAACATGGCAAGGGCATAATCTGTGCCCTGGAATGAGCGACTGAAGGGCACAGTACATACTGAACAAACTGTGTGCCGTCCTCTTGACTGTGCCTGGGGACACGGCGGGGAGCCAGCCAGGTATGGTCTCTGCTGCAAGGAACTCGGGGCAGAGAAGCCACCATTAAACACAGGGACAGATTCTGAAACCCAGGTAGGACAGGAGCATGGCCCTGTAGGTTGGATCTGGGGAACCTTACTGTGTCAGGAGTTTTGGAGGAGGGTTTGTTAAGGAAGAATTGCTTTAGCTGGTTTCTGAAGTAAGAATTAATTAGTCAGGTTAAGAAGCTCTGGAGTTGGGGGGTGGTGAGTACCTGTGGCAGAGGTGGGAAAGAGTGGGTCCCTCTAGGAAACGTGCCTGGCGCAGATAGAGAGAGGAGTTAGGCGACACCAGGGCCAATTCAAAGCCCTCCGGAAGCACGGTGAAGCCAAGATGCCCTCTCGGGGAGACTGAGTCTGCAGATGAGTGTGAACAGCAGGCACTACTGAAGCAAACGGCCCACAGACCAAAACATCAAGACTCAGGGTATCTCGGTCTAAACTCATCACCTCAAGGGATTTGTTGTTATACTTCAAAGCTTTTTAGTTTGTTTTACAGCCATGTACCAGAATAAAACGAATGCTAATGAAATGCCAGCCTTCAGTTTCTGGCTCAGGGTTCCACCACTGCCGACTGTTTGAGGTGGTCTACATTTCAGTCACAGTTTGGCCCTTCTTTGGGTTGTTTTTTTTTTTTTTTTTGCAAACCAGGTGTTTTGAGATTGCTCAAGCTTTTATAGACTGGGATTGGAAAGAGTCCAGAAGTGACGCACATCTCCTTTCAGGAGGTGGAAAAGGTGATAAAGAAAAGTGCATATCAGGGAACAAGAGTGAATTTGTGGGGAAAAAAAAAACAAACCCAAAAACCTCGGAGCAGCAGGGTCATTTTGGAAGTCTTTCCCTGGTTGAGCAATAGGATCCGTATCAGAGCTGAGTTCAGGAATTGTTTGCATTGGGCCGCTGTTGGAAGTGAAGGTTTGGGTTTATTTACAGAGGGAGATAACAATTTTGGGAAGAATCAGTGTGACTTAAGATTTTTCAGATGAAAACAGCACACCCAGATCTCAACATCATCTGAAGATACCATCTTATTTTACTCTGCTCCCATCCCAAAAGAAAAAATAAATAAAACACATTCTCTGGATCTTTTGGATTACACACTAGGTATAATTAATATGTCTGTTGAATTTCCTGTGTGGGTGGCACTGTATAACAGTTCAGAAAAAAATTGTTTCTTCTTTCAGCACTTTGAGCATCATCGGTCATTTGATTCAACTCTTTTGCACGTCACTGGGCTTGTTTTTTCAGTTTTAGTAAAATGGTTTTAAGCTTCCTGAACGTATTAGGGGGTGACATTGTTCACAGGTATATCTCTTAGTTTTTCTAAACTACACATATTAGTGAGATTTGCAATGTTCAAATGTCTATGCTGTGCAATGCTCTGTCCCCCAAACTGGAGCTCTCCAAAGTAGATACATGTGCATTCTTTTATGAAGTTTGTGCTTTTATTTGTTTTCATTGATTCAACCTAGAGTACTTTTTATGCTTCAGGTTGGGATTTGATAGTACATTTTTTTGCTTAGTATTTGGCTGGTTGGAAGTCACTAATTCTCTGGAAGTCTGGGCTACAAGTAGTTGTCACAAGTTGGAAAAAGTGTGATGATAAACCGTCCAATACAGTTCACCTGGACAGGTAAAGCAAATGAGTTGGAGGGCTAATGGAAAGAGTGCGTGCTTTGGAACCAGACCTACTTGGCTGCAACTCCTGGCTCACCATGTAGTATCTGTTTGCCCTTAAGCAAGTCATTAAACTGTGCTAAGTCCTGGTTTATTAAGCTATAAATGGATATAATACATACTATAAAGGCTGCTGTGAGGACTGGCAGTGATGCACATAAATGATTTATCCAGTGCCTGTCTGTTTAGCACGATGCACTTAGTAAATGACAGTTACCGTTACACTTAACAGTAATGATGACACACACCTGTATACCCAGATGTCCTTGTCATCAGAGCTAGCACCGTCAGAAAGTGGATGAGTATGAGCCTGGTAGCAAAGTATGGCCCTGGGTCCCAGGCTGGACTTCCAGTTACACCAGGATCAGGGTTGGAGAGCTACTGAGATAAAAGCAAGCAAAGCTTGGGAGCAGTGGATGAAACTTACGGGAGGATACATTTCGGCTGAATTTATGGATGGCTTTTCCGACTCCGGGGTGGGCGGGGCTGCCTCAGGAGGCCCCGTGTTCCTGGTAGGAGTGTACCCTAGCAGAGCCCGACTGGCGGGGGGCCAGCACCAATGCCAGTGGATTCTCCCTTTGGGTGGGAATGCGAATGGAGAATCTTAGAATGGTTTTTCTGACTCTGAGACTCTGCGGTTCTGTGGCAGGGAGGGACATGGTAGCCTGGCACGGACAGTGGGAAGACCTGTGAGTCCGATGTCAGGAAGAATTACTCAACGGATGCTTGCTCTGTTCTGAAACACTCAGTCCTGGTGGCTGTGGAAGAAAGAAAGTTGTAGCTGAGGTTCATTTATTTTGCAGTTTAGATCCCCACATTCTGTAGAGTTGTTAAGTCGTCACATGTAACCTTTTACTCACTTCCAGAACCCCCTCACCTGCTGGTGCCGTTGAGCTGGTTTGATCTCCTCCAGGGCAGGGAGCTTAGCAAGGCTGGCGGGGACGTCCTGGGACCAGCCCCCGCAGACGCCCAGCGTGACTCTACTTGATATTCTGTAATCCTGTCTCTGTCACTTTCCCTTCATTGAAAGCGTGGACATCTGTGAGTTGTTTTGGTTTCCATTTATAATTGCCTCTTATTTTGACCACGTCCCCTGAATCTTTTGGGAAATGGCTGTCCTGGCCTAAAGGGCTAACTAAACCTCTTACGAATTTTTCACAGGCTTCCTTAACCTTTCTCTTCCCATGGCTTTAGACGAAGCCACACCTCGCTTAATCCTGCAGATATCCGCAAAAGCATGAAAGCACGTCCGTCTCCGTCTTGGGACTCCCCACGTTTCTCTGTAAGGACTTCAATAGAGAGAAATGGAAATTCCTGTCTCTCCCTTTGTGTGTCTGCCCTCTAATTTTTAGTAGTTTTTCATTGTATGGAATTATGCAGATTACAAAGGTATGACTGTGGTGAATGAATGTACATTTTCAGTGGTTATACCATTTTTATTTCTCCAGGCACGTTACTGGGATGGGGGGGACCCTCAATAAACACGTGTAAAATGACTTTGAGATTATTTCTCGAAAGTTGTTGAAAGCTTTTCTAGGGTTGGATTTGCTAAGCAACAGGATTTGAATTCAAACATAGGCGGGAACAATGTTTCCCTGATATAAAAAGAAAAAATTCTTTAATACGTTACATGATACACACTAGCACTTGGGGAAACCTCGCTGAGGAGCCTTGCTGAGCTGCGGTGGCTTCAGCCCACTCTGTGACTGTCGGGTCGTCGGATTGAGAACTGGCCCAAGGAGCCTGCTATGTGCCAAATAGTCTGTTCAGAGGAAAGACCTTGAAACTTCTGTTTGCCACTGGCACGTAAACGAGAGGGGCTGAGATGCCAGCTCTGATCTTCGAGAGTGTGGGTCTTAGGGAAAAAGTTAACTTCCTTGGAGTTCATATGTTTCACGAGATGGAACCTTCGAAAACACAGCAAGGCCAAGGAAATGAGAAGAGCAGAGCGTGGAATGGGAAATGTCCAATCCCAAATCGCTTTACCTCCACAGGTACGCACCCCGATCAAATAGGATGAGGGGCCCACCTGAGTGACTTTGAACGTTTGGGAGTGGCAGGCTGATGGGGAGGCCCACCCAGCTGCTCCTCCCAGGCCCAGCCGGCTTCCTGACATATGAAGGCGACTCCAAATCCCCACGTGCCTGCGGGGGATGCTGTGAGGATCAAGTGAGATCATGACTATAGAGTCACTGTGGGATCTTTGAATTCTAAGCAAATGCAATCACATTTCTTTCCTTTACGGAGGGAATTAAATGAGTAAATGAGTGGTTTTCATTTTCCTAGAACAATTCAAAATACGGGCTTGAGATTCAGGTCTCACACCTTAATTGATGTCTTACGTGACTGCCCATGGAATGTGCCATGTCGATCCATCCTATGTCTGGATTAATGTCAGTGAAACCAGTTCAATTCCCATTAACTTTAAAAAAATCAATTTTAATAAATTTTCCTAAGATCTAAACATTTCAAGACACTTAGGTGAATAGAAATCATTTTGACAAATCGTGTTTTCACCTGAAATACCCGCAGGTCATCTCTCCTGTGCTGATACATGCGATCCTGGCGATGCATTCTGAGGATGCTTGTGCATGCGGCAGATGTCCCAGTGCGGTTAGGATCACAGGTTCAGTTTTCAGATAGGATGGCTGGTTCTCTACTGCACGGGCAGGGTCTGCACTCTCCACCCCAGCCATGTAGCTGCCCGTGTGTAAGTGCATGCGTCTGCAAAGAGCAGGCCATGAGAAAGAAAAACACGTGAACTCAGTCATTCATTTGGCAAATAAGCGTTGAGCACCTATTATGCACCATGCAGTCTGTTAGGTCTCTTCTCTCACTTGGCTTAGAGACTAGAGGTAGAGATAGCATTCTGTAAGTAACTACTAGCATGATGAATGTTATGAAGGGAAAATACCTGGCTTAGGATACGTCCATCAACTGTAGTTGAAAAATTAGCCATCAATACCTGTATCATTTCTATGTATAAAAATCCATATATTATTATTTTATTTATTATTCACGATTTCATTCCTGTCTTCTCGGAGCTCTGAGAGTATTACTGTAAAGCAGGAGCATTTTGTGCTGTGCAGGGAAACGGAGTAATCAAACACCATTGCGCTCTTCGGTAATTGTTGCTCATCTTTCTTTCTCTTAACAGCAACAACAACAGCAAAAAAACACCGTAGCTGGGTGCTATTTTATTTTAGCCATCCTCAGCCACGGTTGGCTGTGTTGAAACAGTGCCAGACTGAACATTGATACCAGGTGCCTGTCCTAGCGGAATCCAATATCGCACCTGCAGATAGAGTGCAAGATTACATCATGTGTCGTGCGCGAGCAGCGCAAATGACTCTGTACCTCATCTCAAATAACGTTATAATGTATACTTGGAGACCTCAGACTGTGTAGCCTTGGCCAAATGAAAGTTTTTGCAGCCAAACACATCAAACTCAATATATTTCACGGTGCCAATGGGATTGTTTTTTTGAGAAAGTTGAACATAATTAAATCTATCAATGGCATTTCAAATAAAAAGTACCTGTCCTGGAAGGGTCGGCTTAGACACATTTGGCTGTCATTTAGGAAGATGCCACGGAGTTTTGTGCTGCAAACCGAAGGAAAACGCAGGGACTCCGGTGTGCTATGTGCATTAAATAGGAGTTCACTGATGAAAGGAGGAACAATGAGATCTTTTGTTTCATGAAAATGTCATAGTTACAAAGGTATAAATTTAAAGTTGGAGAATCACTTGAGGCAAAAATGAAAACCTCCCAATCCAAACATTTTCCCAGCTCCAGGACGTAATCTACAGTAATCTTCTCTGAAACTTTGGAAATACTGTGTGGCTATTTCAACACCTACTCACTCCATACATTCTGACTGTCACCTTTGCACTTTGGTGCCTGATGGGCATCTCTTAGAAAGCAGTCATCGTCACCTGTTCACGCTTTGGTCCACTGGCTGAAAAGCAGCTGTTCTTCTTTCTTCAGAAAATTATTGCAAACGTTTACATGAACAGAGGAAGGGAAGAAGGTCCTTATTCCCATTCTTCCTCCACCAGCTTCTTCAAAGGATCGGAGGAGCTTTCACCTGGATATTGAATTCTCTGTCTTTTGGATTCGTTCTATGGTTCTCATGTTCTCTGTGGCATTTTACGCCAGCATTTTGAGCCTTTCAGAAAGGCTTATTTTATGTTTAAAATTGGTAGCCAATAATCTCTGTGGTCTTTGGTCTGATTGTAGGGATGCCAGAGAGATCTTTATCACCCCAACAAAAGTAACTCCCTCTTAACTCTGCCTTAATTTTCTAGTATTTCCATGATACTTTAAGGACTGTCTTAAAGTCTTGAAGTTTCCCACACGTTGGCACATGGGTGCCGAGGACGTAGAGCATAGGAAGAGAGATGTTGTTTGCAGTATGTGAAATTTTATGGGGAGGACCCCGGGACAATTTGAAGGCTCCTGGATTTTTGGGGGGGAAGGTTGTACTCCGAGGAGGTTTGAAAACAACTATAAGAAAATTGCAGAAGCATTAAATGGAAACTCGATTTCTATCCCTCTTCTGTGTGCTGCAAGCACGAGCTGCTGGGGAAACTGTCTTACCACCCTGCTGTGTGCACGTCAGGTAACGTGGAGGGACGTACATGACCTGTTATGCAGGGGGCAACACACGTCCTCTCAGCAGGTCTTCATGGTCAGCTTTCACTGGAACAGTGCTTTGCTGTGAGATTATTTTTATCGATCTCACGTTAGGGAGCAATATGCACTGGGCACCTTTTCTGTGGTAACAAACAGTCCCAGGCTCTGCAGTTTCCAATAGTGTTTGTTCCTTCTTGACATTTCATTTGGTGACTGCAGCTGGCGATGGCTTCCGTAGCTTCACTTGGGTTGCTGGTTCTGCACCAAGTACCTTTTCGCCCCTGCACTGAAGGAATAGTGTGTACTTGGAACAAGCCACGCTCCTAGAACAAAAAAAAAAAAAAATGCAAGAAACCGTGGGGAAACACGCGGTTCCTCTGCACACAGTCACTTCAGCTCCCGGGCCATCAGTCCGACACAGCACGTGGCCAGCCGTGCCACGGCGTGGGGAGCGGGGTTCTGCCCACAGGAGCCGCGGCAAGCGCAGAACAACAGGCGGGATGTGTGTCATCTTACTGGGAAGGGAATGAATAGTGTCGAACAAAAATACCATCTGCCGTAGCCCGTCTGTTTTCCTGTGGCTCCTTCTCCAGTTTTATAGAAATCCCGAGTAAATTCAGCTTTGGAGATTCAGAAGGATTGGTGCCTGAAAAGCCAAACAGCCTCTCCAAGGTCTTGGATATTCCTCCATGACCATTTCTAGTGCTAATTAGTATTTCCCAGTGTATTGTTTGTCATGCGTGCTTTTTTTTTTTTTTTCTCTTAATCAACCAAGAGTTGAAGTTTAAGAGCTAAGCTGGACTGAAGGAAATGGGTTTTCCTATATTTAAGTGATTTTCTTTAGAGTTTAAATTTTACTTGACTCTTAAATTTATGATGATGAAGTGCTCATATTTTCCTCAAAGTGGACTCCATATAAATAGTTAAGGAATTAAATATTCAAATTATTTGTGCAATTATTCACAAGTAGTGACAGTAATTTACACGCAGCTTTTATCCCAGAGGATGTTCTAGGGTTGTTCAGTTCCTCTAGCAATCAGTTCCCTAACACCCTAAGCCATTAGGTCATTAAACAGTTCTTGGCACTTTACCTAAAGCCTTCAGGGTGTTAATCCTGGTTTCCTGGTCAGATTCCAAGTAGGGTAATGACTTTCTGACTTCATAAATTACTCCTACAATTTTGGTCAAGCAGGATGTTTTTGCTTTCTGTCCCATGAGGTTTCATTAAGTGGCTCACTTGTTAGAGAGATGTGTCTCTTCCATTGTTAATGAAATGAGGATGATTTAAAAGCATTTATAGCAACTTCTGAGCTGCAGTGGTTTGCTGAACTCTGTCATGAACCAAGATGAGATCTCTCTCCTGATGGAGACCTCAAATGCAACCAAATGCACATGGTCACCTTCCGTCCTATAATTGCCTTGAATGGATTGGCCCTGGCTGATCTCAGCCTGCAGAGCATGCCCTGTGAGAAGACCCTTCCTGGTCCTGCTTCCCAGTGAGGAGTAGAGAGGTTGGGAGGAGGCTCCCGGGGTCTCCCCTGGCTGATCAAAGAGATTTCACACAATCTCTCTTGGAAAGATTGGTTGACCTGGAGATTATGGAGAAATGGTTTTGGAACTATTCGTAAACATTTCTTATTTTTTGAATAAGGACATATTTTATTATTTATACATTAAAATATATCTCACTAATATATAGCCTGTTTTGAACAATGTACATTTATGTGCAAGTATTTTTAATGTTACAGATATTAATAACTTGAATCCTATTTTTGTTAATAGGTTATGAAGTGGCTTGTACAAAAATTTGAGCAAATCATTGCTGAGTAGATGTTTGGTTACTCTGTATGTATTTGATCTCCTGGGAGTCATACTAGTTTCTAACATTCTTACTAATAAACTCCACTTTAATTAGTTTTTGTCCTGTTGATTCTAGGTTAGAAAGATTATTGCCTCCCAAATGCAATATATTAATAGCTATTATAATTCACTTCCTTAGTTTTCCATTTTTAATATCAAAGGCATAAATAGCTCGTAATCAGAGTCATCGATCATGTTGAGCTCACTATTGGACTGTCAGCTCCTGTGGGCAGAGGTTATGTCCTATTTCTGTCCTCAGTTCTGAGCACGGCAGCTGACACATTGCAGATGCTCGCTGGGCACCGTGGCAGGGAGGGACAGAGGAGTCCGAGGTTGGGAAGGAGGGAGAAGAAGGGAAGAAAAGACAGAAAGAAGGAAAGGAAGGTGAGGAAGGAAAAATGAGAAGCAAGGAGGGACAAAGAAGGAGAAGGAGGAAGGAGAGAGAAGGATGAGTGAGTTACCATCTCCAGCAGACACAGTTCCAGTCCCAAACATAGGCGCTAGGTGTACGACTTACTTTTGAAGACTTTTGGGGGTGTGTATGTGTGCGTTTAGCCTGTTGTGGATTGACAGTGTACTTAATCGTGTTGTTGAATGCACTTACTGGTTGTATTCAGTTACTGCTCCGGTCTAAGTGGTGGCTTTGCTGAGTCTGTGTTTGTCTCTCCAGTGAGATCAACCCGCCCATATCGGTGGGATGTCAGTAGATGGGATTGTGTGGCTCTGGAGAGCAGCTGCAAGTTCATTGTTATGAAACAGAAATGACAACAATGGACAATAGATATTGTTAACTAATTAATAACCCCCCAAAAGGGCTGGACATCAACCATTAAACAAGTAAAGTCATTGTTTTTGTCAGAAGCCTCAACATTAAACTGAGTTTGAGGCAATGACTCCATACAGCAAATTAAGTAAGTCAGTTTCCTAGGCAATCATCATTAATGAATGATCTATGAATTATCATTTTATTTATCATCAGTTTGCTTTGAAGTCGAGAACAGGGTTAAATACGCTGTTGTGACTTCACTGAGGCTTTTCTTTTTCAAAGCTGAGGGGAACCCTCATGCTTCAGACTAAAGTGATTGCAGCCGTCTCCTGTGGAGGAGGGGCTGGCGGGTGAGAGGACGGTTAGGCCGAGGGCTCCTCCGTCCGTGCGTCCGGAGTGCGCCAGCCACATCCAGGGGAGCACTGCGGTTCTGCTTCCGGAACCCTCTACTGGGGACTCCACCTCCAAGGAGGACAAATGGAATGGCCTTCCGTTCAGGTGCATGTCCTTGCCATACCACTTGATGAGAAAAAAAGAGACAATCTGAGCAGAAGACACAGGTTGGAGACGTCGTTTTCATCGGAGAGCAGTTCCATCCCTGTGTGACCAGCAACACACGATCCCTGTGATCCAGATGCTTGTCAGGGAACAAAGCTGCAAATGTGCTGATGGAGAAATACATATTTAGAGCGTGGGTTAGAAAACTGGTGAGCCTGGGTGAGAGCATGGAGCATCCTTTGGTTCTCCTGAGGATGTTTTGCACTGGGCTAGCTCCTCTTTCCCATACCGTATTGTGGGACTTTTGCAATAAAATGGAGCCCGCCATTTTCCAAACGCTTGACCAAAGAGCTCTTTTGGGGGATGGTGGTGTTGCTAGGAGAACTGCATTATTTTGGCCCCTGCTAAGATGATTGTATGGGATTCTGTTTGGGTTTGTGCCCCGGAATACACTCCCAGCAGCTTGTGAAAGTGACTGATGATCCTTCGTGCTGTGTCTTGTACAAATGATAAGAATGTGGTTCGGGTTTTCACTTTGTGTCTTTTTGTATGGTGGTGATAGGAAGATTTTGCCTGTTCTTCACTACCAGAAATAGTTCTAGAAACTGTTTTGATGTTATGGTCTCTTGCAACCACGTGATGAGACTGTGTCCCTGTACACATAGGTGGATGTAAAGTTTATAAACAGAAAACTCATTCCACGAGACAGGTATGAACGTAAGTGAAGCAGGGGTGGTCAGTGAATTTGCAAAGGCATAGAAAACGCGGGAGCCCAGAATCCTGTCTCGATCGTCCGTGTGGACTCCAAGTCCGCCGGCACGAGGTGGAGAGGAAGGTGATGAACTCGGTGGAGCATCTTCACCAGGACAGTGAGAGACTTGGTGGACAGCAGCGGAAGGAAGCCTCTCAGGGCTGCCCCTTGCAGGGAGCAGGGGGATCAGTGGCCTCTGCCACGGGAGGTAGCTCAGTGCTCACCAGGAGGTTCCCGGCAGAGGACCCTGCAAAATGGGTTGATGTCTGAGGGTTGGAGGAGGATTATGACTAACAGCAAGCCATACGTTACTCATCACATAAGTTACTCCCGTCACCTCTGCAGTGTTCGCCGACTGCTGTATACCACACGGGGCGTTCTGGTCTCAGACACCGTTCCCCGTCTCTTCCCTTTTCTCACGCACCCCTCTCCTCCCTCATAAAATGAATGATCCAAATTGAGAGCAAGATGTCTCAAAATGAAACAAAATTCAAGATTAGTGAGGCGATGCTTTGGAGGTGAGTTATATGAATATATTGCTGCATCAGTTATAGTCTCACCTAAGTTTGACGGGTGTGTTTCCGTAATTACTACTTCCCGAGCAACGCTTTGCAGCCAGGCATTATGTGCAATATCATAGAATAACAGGCATGTCCTCCTGTCCTCAGAGTGCCTGAGCTGTCTTTGAGAGAGACCAAATTGTACACGTTGAACAATTCAAGAGTAATATTAATAAAAAGCACGTAGATAACAAGTCCTGAGTTACAGCAGCAGATACCAGGTGGAATAGAAACGGAGGTGAAAGATCACAGGGAGTAGGAGAAGCAGGGGGCTTCATAAGAGAGTAATGCCTGAATCAGGTCTGGATTGAAATTCCGTGAGGTGGGAATAGTGAGCAAAGGCACACTGCCGTACACAGCCTGAGGCACTAAAGATGCTGTTCTTTATAATAGTTGTGAGTTTCTGAGCTGTTAAAAATATAAATGGGGAGATAAACAGAAACTCCAAGAGAATGTCGTGGTATTAACCCAAAACCGTGTCTGGGAGGGGCGCCTGACTTGTACCCTTTGTGCAGGAGGCTGGAGGGAAGACAGCCTGTGGGGTCGTGGTCAGCAACCCGGCTGAAGGATGGCAAGAGGGTGGAACCACACTTGGTGGCCCCGGAGGACCTGGGAGTCACCTGCTGGGATGTGTTGGGAGAGAGGGAGCATGGGCGGGTAGAGGGAAGGTCTCTGTCCAGCAGTGCAGCACCACGGAGGGGACGTGAGCGGGGTGAGTGCCATGTGCAGTGAGTTGGTGGGCAGCTCTGATGACTTTTCTAAACTTTGGTCCTGATGACATTTTCTTCCCTGCTCCGTGAGTCAGGTTGGTTTTGGAAGTGAGACATTTATTTTATTCTCCCTTGAAAACAAACTTTACATCATTGATCTGCCGCTAAAAAATGTTTGTGCTGAATTCCTGCCTCTGAGCCAGGGCCTGTGACTCAGATGGTGTGCATTTCAAAACTCTCTCAACATAATCTCACATAAAAAAGAAACATCTTACGTTGGGCCAACTCTGCTAAAACCAACTGCCTTGTATCACTAATATGTAGCTGGATTGATTCATGGTGCACATCTTCAAAGACCTGGATAATCATCTTTGTTTGCAAATTCCTTATTAACGTGGAGATAAATGTTATCGTAAATTTGAACTTTTATATTATGAGCTAAATTTTTGGTCTTTAAAATTCATTTCCAGAATATTCGATAGCATGACTCTAAGGGCTGCATGGCTTTTTCCCAGTTGGACACAGTTCGAGAATTTCTTGTCTCCTTTTTCTTTAAGCGAGATGATAAACACTTAATAAGAAGATGGAACTCATGGAAAGTCGCCAGAAGAAAATAGCATTCTACCGATGGAATTCCACTTCAGATGCGGTGCTGGAAAGAAATCCTCATCTCGGGCTCCTTTTGCCTTTTGATGATGGCTTTAAAAACTGTGAAAACAGCGAAAGCCAAGTGTGTGGTCTTCGGCAATTTCGTAATAGTCTGTGCAGGAGACAGAGGGGGTGGAGGTTTGCTGGAAAAAATGATTAGCTTTTTCTTTACGATGACAGAAAACAGTTGCATTTCAAAATGCCGAGGGTGCTGCAGCCCTCCCTTTTGGCAAGTTGTTAGGTAATCACTCCTTCCAGGTGGTGCTTTCAATAAAGACCTGGAAAGTCACGCCCCCCAGAAACGTCCTCAGGGCAGAACCATTGTCAACTGGGAGAAACTTGTAGAATTAGTGCGGGCAGCACTGGAGGAAAAGGCTCTGAAATTTTCTTCTGGGAACCTGCTCCCAGGTTCCAGCGTGTGTTCAAATGCCTCTGTCTGGCCTAACGCTGCAGTCTCCTCGCACTCCGTTATACTGTTGTTGTTATTTACGATAAATTATCCCAGGAAGCACAGGCCCATGGTCATTGAGATGTCTCTCCACATACAAATCAGCCTCATAAAACACAGTCCAATGAACTGATTACCTTGTTTATAATATACCAACCATTTTGACTTTTTGGAAAACTTTTCCCAAGACTGGTTTCCATCATGTTATTTTAGTAGAAATTTGATCAATCCAATCACGTTCCAGGGTGTGGAACTCGAAGCCTGAATTGGCTCCGCCCATCCATGGGTCTCAGGCTCTTCCAGTGCCGCGGTTCCCTCGTTTGTCCCATGGAGTGGGAAAGTAGCAGACACCTTGCAAGGTGCAGGCAAAACTGTACCCATTGGGTCAATTCCAAGTTCTTCTTGGAGCACAGTGCTCGGCTTGCGTCCTGCAAGGGCATGAAAGCTGATCCACATTCTTGACTGTTCACAATGGAGTGAGGGGCAGATGTTGCAAAATTATACCAATATCTGATGCAAGCGTTAAGCTACAGTTATGTACAAGGTGCTCTAGATACTTGTGATATTCGGAAGCATGTGTTTTGACTCCACTAGGCCATTCCTGTGGTCAGCTGACAAGTGCTGAGCCCCGCTGGTGTGCCTGGCCCTGCAGGCGCTGGGCTCTGGATAATATGCAAATGCACAGCAGAATCCTGGTGACTCTGCCACACGTCACCAACTGGTGGCATCACCTGATCCATGTGCTCAGCCTGCTGGCAGAGAGGGCCCTTTTCTGTTGCTGAGTTCACCACTCTTCTGTGCCCGCTGGCTCCTTGGGAGTAGCAGAGGGAACTTGGGTTGAGTTCAATCCCAATTCTTCTAAGACTCCTCAGGGTCACAATCGTCCCTGAAAGTGAGTTTTGCTGAAGCTTACTTTTGGATGCCTGTTACTTCAAATCCCCATCCTCTGCATCTTCAGAGTAAATGGATTCTGGTCTGATTACTTAGACACATTCCTCAGTAGCCCTAGAAATTTGCAACAATTTAAGCCATTTGTTTCTTAGCTTGTGTAGGACCTCTTCCTCATTACATGTTAAGGTTCTGAATTCTCTTGCTATGACAAATCCTCTTGCTATGTTGGACAAGAAAGAAGAGAAGTGATTGGGAGCAAATGAGAAAACCATACCTGCATACTTGCTCAGACGAAGAGAATGCTGTTATGGAGGCAGGTCTTCATGAGAGATCCCACCCGGGGCAGTTCAGCACTTGGCGTTTGAGTGTGTGAGCGAGGGCCTGTCTGTGTTATGGAGGCGGTGAAAAAAACAGTGGATTTATTACTTGCCTGTCTTACTTTGGAGGGTGAATGAGGGATCGAGGCGTGGACTTTGGCTAGTGGGGCTGGAGAGAGGACGATGCTGGTGGGCAGGTGGGCAGGTGGGCTGTGGCATCATTAGACACACAGTGGGTTCTTTAGCACATAGGAGAAAAGGGGCCACACATCGTAAAGCCCTGGAGGAAGGGTACACCGTCTTTGGGAAGTATTGCTTTCTTTGACCAGATTAATCTGCTTTTAGTTAGAGTATTTATAGGCCACTTCCTCCACAAAGGCCTCCGTGATTGATCCCAGCAATGGTGTGATATTTTTTGGCCTTTGAAACTTTTTTGAAGTTTTCTTGCTGCACCAACCTTACTCTAGCTAGTTTTATAGTCCCGCACATATTCTTTTAGCCACGGCCTCAGACTGTGGGTGGGGGATGATGTCGGGTTACCCCGAGTCTCCTGTAAGTCCTCAGTGCAGTACTTGTAAGCAGTGGGCCGTGAATGTTTGCTGAATTGAGCCATTGCTCATCCCCGGGCGTTCAGGATCCACGCCAGACAGAGGGGTTAAACGCCTGGGACAAATCACACCGCCTTCCCCTTGCACAGTGTTTCCATCGAGTAAGAATGCATTTAAGATGAACATCAAAGGCAACTTTAAAAATGGAAAGTAATAACAGAAGCTAAATTGCACCCCGAATTGCCTGTCTGGAATAAAGAAGGGGCACCCATTCTGCACTTGCTGGCGAGAGGGCCGGTTTAAAAGTTAACTGGTATGCACAGACTCAACTTTTTCTTTTTTTAAAAATCACAGTTGAGAGTCCCTCCTTAACCATTCCACCCTTTCGCCGTCGCTGAACCACCGACACCAGCACAGGGCTCTGAAGGCTGCTCTTGTGATGCTGCAGTCACCAAGCGCACAGCCCGAGCAGCGGGACACTCCTGCCCAAGAGACAGGGGGGGAGGACAGGTGTGGGGACCCGTCTCCCGCATGTAACGCAGGACCAGGGCCGGATGCCGCCAGTGTCCACTGGAATGCAGTGTTCATAGTAGGGCTGGTTGCAGTGTGACATCTTGCAATTTTCACATTTGTTTTGGTGTCTCTTCACGATTTTTACACTTGTCTTGTTCATGGGCTACTTTTATAACCAAGTGCCTGTGTGATTAAGATTCATCTGTTCAGTGAATTTGCCCAATTCATTGAACACGCTGCCGACAAGCTTTGGGTAAGTCTCTATATGTAGCCAGGGGCCACACAGATTAGGGTCAAATTCGTGCAAAATTCTGGTGCACAGATCACGTGCTTTTCTCTTCTCTGCCGTGACTTGTTCTCACCTTCCAGAAGTGCCTGGTGCAGCCCCGTGTCTGCCTGCCCCTTCTCCCCTTACTATTTGCAGTGCAGTTACAATCTCAATCATGTACTTTTGAAATTATTTGTTGCTCAAATTACTTTCTTAAAAACATTTAAAGCATTCAGCTAATAGGAAAAGAAGCCTAAAACAGTGTCCTTGAGCATTGTGTTGGAATGATGGAGGTGATTTGAAAGAGAGGTGGGGGCGAGGAATGTTTCGGGCCCCTCCAGTTCCTTTCCTGAAATCCAAATAGAGAAGACAGGGAGTTGTAGACATGTTAATTTGGCAGCTCTAACATGTTGCATCCATAATATGACATTTTGTGTAATTGGTTTATATCAGTAGCTCTTTCTTCCATCTCCTGACTATACTAGAACCTGGCTCATGAAAGAAGCCCTGACATCAGACAGTCCCGGGCAGGTCTTACACATATGCAAAGCAAGGAATCTACTGTTCAATGGATTTCTCATGTTTTAACCCATGATCAGTTTTAATGACCCTCATTATATAAGTTACAATTTAACTAGCAGTGAAAATAATTTTAAATGAATACAAATTGCAGATGTTAATTTCTCCTCCAGCTCTTAGGTGGTAGGTGCAGTGGCCTCTGGCTTGCAGCTTCCAGGTAATATCTGCTTGATTTGGAGCCAGCACCCAGCAGTTGTGTGTGGTGAAATCTGGCTGTCTGGTGGCCTGTTTCAGCGTACCAACCAGAGGCATTAGAGATGGAAACAGACTTAATCTGATTTCCTGCACTAAATCCATGGGTTGATTGAACATTTTTTCCCCATCATATCTTTCATTGTGGTGTGATTCTGTCTTCTGAATGGTAGAAACGTCAGACATCCATATGTAAACTCCTCACATCAAATCCTTAGTTATGTGTTCTGGAGGCTTCTTCCCCACCTGAGCGTGGGGTGGCATTGCCCATAGACCTGGCATGCTCACAGCGCACTCCTGGAGTTCGCGGAGGAGCCTGGGCCTGGCAGGGAGCACTCTCTGCCCCTTGTTCTGTGCCCTAGCCAGCTGGAACCGGTCTCTGAAATAGGGGACCCGTGATTCTTGCTCTGGTTACCATCACTTGATCTCGGGGAGTGTCACTAATGCTCCTTCATCTTCTTGTAGAACCCCGTCTGCTGACATCACTGAACCTTTGTCACTGTGCCAACACTGATTCCTTACACCTTTCTCTTCACATTGGGATGAAGCATTTTTACCTGATGGTAGCACATAACACTGCACAGGGAGCACTCCCCGCTCAAAGAGTTCTTTCTAGATTACAGGGAGGTTCCTGGAAGTAACTAGATTTGCTACAATGTGGCCTCCTGCTCATGGGAGAGAGGGGTCTGGGGTAGGGAAGCACAGTGGTCTGTCCCCATCGCTCATAGATGTGGTCCTGAGCACTGCTCTTGCAATCCACCAGTTCCTTGGGGTGAAACCACAGGCTTGTCTCCTCTGCACGCTCCACCAACTCACTGCCACAAATAATATCCCCGCCAACTTGGATGCAAAAGTCCCTGTGGATGGTCCCAGACTTGGAATCCACAGGGTTGGTCTCCCTGGTCTCCTCCTTGGCGTGTTTCACAATTCAGCACCTCCCAGACCATAGCAACCAGCAGCCCTGGGTGCATATATTTCACCAGAACAAATGGTCCTTTAGGTTAATGTCATGTTCCTTGAGATCTTCAGAAACCTACATGAGTTTCAAAGCCTTTTGCTCAAAACTCTGTCTCCCCAACGAGGCCCCACTGGACCCCATAGCATTTGATAGCAATGGAAGTGCACTCATTATTCCAGCTGCTTTGGCGTCAACTTCAGTTGCTGTCATTGGCACTGAAAACGCCCCTGGGTGCCACATGCCTTCAGGCAATAGCCATCTAGCATCATTGGTGACCCCTGCTCATAGCTCCCAAAGGACAAGCAGACATTGCCACCAACATTGGGAAGTTGTACAGCTGATGCTCATTTGTCCTATCATTTCTGCCAAGGACACAAGAATAAGCAATCAGTAATACTGTTGTAGGCTTTATCTTAGGATTTTTGTAGGAGCTGTTTTATAGCTCCATTTAAAAAAGTGTTTTCTCATAGCCTAGTATGTTTTTATATATTTCTAAAGAAGTGTGAGGTTCTCTGATAGCTGTCAACAATATCAAGGCAGCATACTTGTTCTCAGGGACAACTTTTTTATTGCTGTACACCTTTGATTATAATTAGGGGTAATAGAACAATAAAGAGGAAATGTTGGGTTAATCCTTAGACTTAGTTAGAACAAAGGCCATCATCATTGTTGTCATAATCACCATCACCATCTACTACGGTTTGAATGTCCCCTCCAAAACTCATGTTGAAATTTAATTGTCAGTGTAATGGTATTGGGAGGTGGGGCCTTTAAACCTTTAATAGGTGATTAGGTCATGAAGGCTCTGTTCTCATGAATGGAGTGATACCATTATTGTGGGAGCGGGGCATCACTGCACAGGTGGGCTCCTGACAAAAGGATGAGTTTGGCCCAATTTTCTTTCTCTGTCTCATGCGTGTGCTCTCTCCTGCCTGCCTCCATGGGATGACCTTCTCCAGGTGCCAGTGCCATGCTCTTGGACTTCTCAGTCTCTAGAACCATGAGCAAGTAAACTTCTCTATGCTCTGTAAATTACCCGGTCTGTGGTATTCTCTTATAGCAGCAGAACATGAGCTAAGACAGAAAATTGATACTGAGAAGTGGGGCTGTTGCTATACCAAATACCTAAAAATGTGGAAGTGGCCTTGGAACTGGGGAGGGGGTAGAAGCTGGAAGAATGTGGAGGAGCAGGCTGGAAATTGTCTGTGTTACTGTGAGTGGAGCACTAAGGGAAATTCTGGTTGGGGCTCAGCAGAGGAGAGTTGTAGGGAAAGCCTGAATCTTCTTGCAGATGACTTAAGTGGTTGTGGTCACAGTGTGGTAGAAATATGGACTGTAAAGGCCACTCTGATAAGATCGCAGGTGGAAATGAGGAGCAAAGTCCTGGATACTGGAGTAAAGGCCATTAAATTAAGTGTTAAATTAAGTTTGGCCTAAAGCTTCCTCCTTACATATTTTAAGTTCAGGCCAAAGGTTTCTCCATACGTAGTGAACTGCAGCCTAACTGGATGTGTCAACAGCCTGTCATCTACTCTGGTACCAGTCATGGAGTTTTGGCCAGTACAAATGGCCAACTGTTCAAACCATGTTCAAATAAGGAAAACACTCTGTAAGCAGCCTAGCTGTTTTTATACCTCACTCCCATTTTCCCTACGTCCCTTTCCTTTCTGGTCTATAAATCCCCTTCACCCACTCGGCAGTGCCAGAGGTGCTCTGGACTTATTCTGGTTCAGGGGCTGCCCAATTCTCAATCATTTTTGCTCAATTAAATTCTGTTAAATTTATTTTTTCTAGTTTTTCCTTTAATATTTATTTCTTTTAATACTTGTTGCAAAGAACTTGTTTGAATTGTGTCCGTGCCCAAGGGCTTTATGAAAGGCAGAATATAAGGGTGATAAACTACGGTATCTGGTAGAAGAAATTTCTAAGCAAAATATTGAAGGATCTGTGTGGCTACTTTGAACCCTACACAGGACAAGAGGAATGGCATGACTTAAAGAAGAGAAACAGAACAGAAAAGTTTTGCAAATTTTTAACCTAGCCATGTAATGAATGAAAAGCATGTCCAGGAAAGCAAACTAAGGGTGTGGCCAAGTGACTCTTTGCTAAGGAGACTAGCACAGATAGAAAGAATCATGGCTACAATGGGAGAATGACCCCAAAGGCATTTCAGAGAGGTTCAAGGCTCCCTGCTCCCATTGCAGGCCCAGAGCTCTAGGAGGGCAGAATGGTTTCAGAGGACAAGCCCAGGTGTCTTTGTAGGATTGCTGCCCAGAGTGTCTGGGGTCTCTGCTCCCTGATTTCCACTGCATTGCTCCTCGGCCACCTCAGCTGTGTCTCAAGTAGGCTCAGGTGTGGCTCCACCCACTGCTCTGGAAGATTTAAGCTGTAAACCCTGGCAGTGTCCATGTGGTGCTGACTCTGCAGGCACATGGAGTTCAAGAGCTGTGGGACTATGGAGGCCTCTATGTGGATTTCAAAGGATAATGTGGACAGCCTGGGGGCCTGGACAGAGACCTGTCAGAGGGGTGGAGCCACAGAAGAGAGCTCTTACTAGCACAATGCTGAGTGAAAATGTGGGGCTGGAGCTGCTATAGAGAGTCCCCACTAGGACAACCAATGCCTGGTGGGGTTGTGGGAATGGGGTAGCTCCTGAGACCTCTAAACTGTGGAGCTACTAACTAGCATATGACATCAGCCTGAGAGAGCCACCTGGCATGTGCCTCCAACCCACGAGAGCTGTGGGATAGACTGAGCCCAGCAAAGCCAGAGGGGTAGGGCTGCCCAACTCCCACCCCATGTGCCAAGGATGTAGGACAGGAAGTCAAAGGAGATTACTCTGGAACTTTAAGACTTAGGACTTAAATGTTGTTTTCCCTGTTGGGTTTTGGACTTACCTGGGACCAGTTACCCCTTTCCTCTTGCCTCTTTCTTTCATTTAGAATGCAAATGTCTATGAGTGTCCTGTGCTATATTTTGGAAGCAGATAACTTGTTTTGACTTTATAGGCTCACAGCTAGAGAGGAGTGTGCCTCAGGATGAATCATACCTTGAATCTTATCCATATATGATTTAGGTGAGACTCTGGACTTTGGATTTTTGAATTGATGTTGGAACAATTTAAGACTGTGGGGTTAGTGGGATGAAATGAATGCATTTTGTATGTGAGAAGGACCTGAGTTTTGGGGGGACCTTTCAATGTCCCTTCCAAAATGAATGTTAAAATTTAATTGCCAATGCAATAGTGTTGGGTGGTGGAGCCTGTAAGAGGTGATTAGGTCATGAGAGCTTTGCACTCATGAATGGACTAATTAATCCCTTTCTCATGGGGGTGGGCTCCAGATAAAAGAAGAAGTTTGGCTCTCTTTTCCTGTCTCTCAGGTGCTTTCTTCTTCCACTTTCCACCATACCATTACCCTTGCCAAGGCCAGCACCATGCTCTTGGACTTCCCAGCCCTTTGAACCATGAGCCAAATAAACAGCTATTCTTTGTAAATTACTCAATTTGTGATATTTTCTAAATAGCAGCCGAAAATGGACTATGACTTCATCATTATCTTCAAGAACTTATATTGATCATCTCTCTGTTGTAGAAATTCGGCCCACTCTAAGATGAAATAAATGATTTTGAATGCCTGTGATTATTGCCACGAAGTTTACCAGTAAATAAAGCTCACAAGTCTACGTTGGTTCATTTTAAGTTTTCAAGCTACCCAACTTTTCTCCAGTTTCTTCTTCTTCTTCTCCTTTTTTTTTTTTTTTGCAAATGCCAAAATCCAACCAAAATTGTTTTTATTTATTTTTAAAAAAATATTTCGCACATTGATTTCGTGTCAAACTTGTGGTATTTTTTTCCCTGATATATATTTATAGCGTATGAGGACTCTTTTACAGTCAACTGGGTAATTGGCACAGTGGCTGGGAGCTCTGCTTTGTGAAGCATGTTCTTCCTCTAGGCAGCTTCCTCTTCTGGGGATCTTTATGCTGATGTGACCCTGCCCACGGGTGTGGCTGCTGACGCTGCCTGCACATGTGAGGCCAGGCACTGCAGGGAAAGTAACTCAGGTCCAGCCCTGGGTAAAAGGTGAGATATGCATCAATCAGGGTGGCACTAATCTCCAACCAGTCAGAATAGACACAAATCACAGTGCTGGGAAAAGCTTCTGGGGTCCCCCTCTGGGGCCTTGGGGTTCCCAGAAGAGAGGCTTAGTGGCACAGATGATAGGGAAGCACTCTGGGGCCTAGGGTCAGTGGCTACTTCGCAGCCAGCATGCACGTGTTGCAACATGCCAACACCTGGTACAGCTGTGCTAGTGCCTGCTGGCTGAACAGAGGGAGCCGTTGCAATTGCTGCTTCGTTTCTGGCATCAACACAGGCAGGGACATTTTTCATCCCTAAGTCTGCTAAATGCTAAACAACACTGCTGGGAGGTGTTCTGATTCAGGGATTAGTTTTTAGGTTTCCTCCCAAATGACATGGACTGATATGGCTGTTATTTTTCTGAGCTTCGTCCAGGCTTAAGTGGGAAGAATGGACAACCAAAGAAAACATTAAAATCTTCGACTACCATCTGACAGTTGTCTCACTGATACAATGTTGATTCTGGGTAACGACAAATCCAGGTTATCTTGTACTTCTTTAAGTCTCTGTCGCTTATCTCATTATTGAAATAAGGTTATAGTGGATCCTACTGTCCAGCATATTTTTGGTGAATTGCAACCTTATTTTATCAAGGTGTTTGATTCATTCTGAAAGAGATTCACCAAAGGATGGGGGTGATTGCTCCATGTGGGTCCTGCGTCTGAGTTGCTACTTAGACCTGATGTCTGCAGGGAGGAGCCCAGTGGTGCTGCCCAGCACAGGGCTGGCGGGGGCGGGAAGAGCCACGTTGGCTCCACTGACTTTCTCTCCTTAGCCTGTTGCAGCTACAACACGCGCAAGGCCCTCCCTCGGCAGCTGTGGGGACTCTCTGGACTGCCGTCTGTCTCCCGGCTGCCTGGCGCGGAGAACAGCCCTTGTGGATTCTACATCCACCTACAACGTGCACTATACCCTTTTGCAACAAAACATGTGCAGGACATCCCCCAGGTAGCACTAGCACCTGAATCAGACCTCTGTCATCAGGACAGGGACATTTTGAGTCCCATGTGAGAGATATCTAGAGGATATCTATGCCTTTGTTTTCTAACACAGGTTTTCATTATCCTTGTTTAATAATTTCACATTCACCTTCTCACTACAGAGAATGTGCAGGCATTACAAAACTAGGGAGAATAGACTAATGGACCCCTCTGTTCCATCACCTGGCTTTATCAATAACCTACTCTGGCCAATCTCATATAATCTCCACCCAAACAAATACCTCTAACACTGATTTTAGTTTTCAAAACAGCTTATTTTATTTAGCAATGATCTGGTAGAGGGAGTTCATCACCATGGTAATGCATGGAGGGGCATCTGCTTTTAGGCCTAGTTGTCACACGGGGAGGCCGAGAAGGTGTGCATCGCAGGGACACAGGAGAAGGGACTACAGGAAGATCAAGACTGTCATCGTTTCATAACAAGAACGTCCAGTGTGATGGGATCGAGTAAGAACTTGAGGGGAGCAAAGACGGAGGGATACAGCTGACTCTGGGGAAGAGGAAATACTACCCGAAGCAGAAAAGAGGAAACTCACGGTACAGCGTGGGCCGAAAGAGGGGAAGGATTACAAAGGCACATGCGTGATCTCAAAAGCGGGGACCCCCTCTGAGTGTGAATGTGAGAGCCGACAGGACACCCGCAGGTAAAAATACGTTCTGGGACAGCAATTAAGTCCCGTGGGCTAAAAATCTGTGAACACAAGTGTGTGTGTGTATTTCTCGGAGGCAGCTGATCACCCCCCAGCACAAACTCCAGGGATTAAATGTTTCCCTGGGCTGTTGGTCTCTTTTCTATGCAGCATCCTGTCAGGTATTCGATTTGAATATTCTATTTCTGATTTTGTTGGTATGGAATTGCTTTTCAATTTGGTTTGAGTGGTGCTAATATTTTGAGAAAATCATACATAATAAATATTTTAACATAGAGCCTATTGCATCATCTCGGGCAATTTTACTCTATCTTCTTCAGGATGTGTCTTTTTTTCCCCCAAGGCAGCACATCCATAATTAATTAAATGAACACTAAAGTCTCAGTCATGCCTTTGTGCATTCTATAAATAGCCACTTAATGTCTATTAAGTGCAAGATGCTGGTGGAGGCAGGGATGCCTGGGAGCTATTGTCATCTGAAGGGCATGGAGACTGCTCAGGGCATAGGTGGCCGCAGGACAAGGTGGTGTGGGATTCGTGGAGCCATCAGAATGGTCCCCCCCCCCGCTGCAGGCAGGGGCATGCAGGGCACTGAAGACGCACAGTGAGGGTCCGTGGGAGAAGCGTGGGTGGCATGCACCCACCTTCTAAGGCGCACTCCTGAATGCAAATTCCAACTCTGCTGCTTGTTGGCTCTGGATATCTTGGGTAGGTTAACTTCTTTCTGCCTCAGTTTCCTCGTCTAGTATGCTCGTAGTTGCATCTACCTCCCGGGGTGGTCATGTGCTGCAACTGGAAGGGGTCTAAGTAAGTGGGTACCATTTTTATTACTCCGTCTTGGCATCATGGGACCAGCTGCCTGTCCAGCAAGAGGAGGACTTGGGAGGCGCCTTGCTTATGGCGTAGCACCTGAGGCCATGACAGGGGTGTGCACGGTGCCCGGGGAGCAAGGCAGAAGGTGACGCCCTGTGTAGGACACTGCCCACAGGGAGCGGTGGCTGGGCCGTGTCCCTGGAGGAGAGCTGAGTCAGCTGAGAGCGGGAAAGACAACTCAAGGAGACGGAGGCCCAGGTGTGAGTGTGTCTGGCAGGAGATGACAAGCGGGGCAGCCAGCACAGAAAGAGGAGGTGGGAATAGAGCCTGCCGGGGACCAGGCACCTGCAGCTCAGGGCGCAAAGCCGCTTTGGCTGCTGTCTGTGAATCCTGGACTGTTAGGAGAAGACCTTGCAAGTCATCTGCTCTTCCTTTAACAGACCAAAGGTCGGAAAGGTTAAGTGCCAAGCCCAGGCCACACAGTTGGTTCCCAGCAAGCGGCCGGCACTCCAGTCTGGTTTTCTGAGCTCCGAGCCCCGTCCTGCCTTCCTTCCTAGCGTTTGCTGCAAACACCTACCCCATGCAAGGCAACAGGCTGCTCCCTTTTGGACGAGGAAGGAAAGAATCCGGGCCGAGGAATGAATTGCTTCAGTGCTGTCACTCTAAATGGTGACGAAGGCAGTTACTTTATATTCAACCTTCTTGTAAGGTCAGGGAATGACAACACATTATTCACCCTTTGATGTTTGCTAAGCAAATACAAAGTTTGTGAGTTGGCGCGAACCCAGCGTTCAGTTTGAGAACTCTCAAGTCGCAGCTTTCCGAGTGGTGGACGAGGGTGAGGGATACAGACGTGTGACGAGGGGGAGCACGTCAGATACATGCAAAAGTAATCATGTGTTAATTGCTTGGAAAAAAATGTTTTCCACTGATGTGTTTTGCTTAATGTCTTTCGTCACATTTGTAAACGGGATGCACACTGAAACCCCCCCATGCTGTGGCTGTCCTGAAAAGCAGGTGTCTGTCCTTGGTATTGAAGGACTTGAGCAGTGTGCTTCCCAACTTTGTTAGCCAGACTGTGCACAGCTACACTTTGAAGAGGAGGCTGCAGATTAAGGAGTTTGTGAACGTCACAAGTCAGGGCATTTGCACAGCTCAGGCTGATTGAGAGGTGAAGTGACTCATGCCAACACTAAAGGATATGTCTCTTTTATGATGCTGTTTTCTATTTATTTCTAGGAGATCATTTCTGTCCTATTTTATCAAAGGCTTAATCCGGCTATTTTTGGTTAGCTTGCATGTTATTTTTCCTTTCTTTTTTTTTCCCCCCATTTCACTTCATTATGAAATTTTGAATTGATCTAACCCCAAGAATTCGTGCAAAATGAAGCTGAGGCGCTATTTTGCCTGGGGATGGAGACCTTTAAGGGGACGCCTGGACAGAAAGCAGGAGAAAGAGCTGCTTCTCTCAAGTTTGCTGTGACTCCGAGGAGATACTGAGCGAATGACTCAGTTTCTCTGTGCTTTACTTCCCCTATTTGTGCAACAAGTTTTAATGATACCTGGGACTGCTGCCTGCGAAATAATTTCATCCCCTCAGAAGGAATGAGCTATCAAAATATGATATGTGATTAGGCAATTCATAGCTTTTGCTTTGTCCCAAAGCGCCAAGTTTAGCAGTATTTTTTTGGCCGGCGTTCTGAAGGAAATGATTTGATTTTCACAATCACTTGGGCTTACCAGGCCCCGATGTCCACCACAGCTGCGTGCCTGCGCGGAGCCCGCGTTCTCCTCCAGCGTGCGGCTTGCACCGTTCCAGGCAGCCGGACGTGTCGATGGTTGTTCGACTTCATTTTTCCTTTTGGTCTTGTCTGGTCAGATACGCATTCCAAGAAATTACCTTAAGATCTGTTTCACCATTAAAGTGACATTCTCAGCTGCGCTCCAATCGTCTGGATGAAAGCAGAGAGCCCATCAGGAGCGGTTCCTGGCTGCCTATCACCTTTCAAAGTCTCTCTGTGTGTGTGACAGCCCTCGCTCCTCTCCGACTATTGTTAGGAAAAAAAAAAAAAAAGAATGATGTATTATAAGATGCTTTTCACGTCCAAGGCTTCCAAAACCCTCTGCAACCGCACATATAAACAGGAATGACTTCACCGCCATTGAAATGCGGCCACCTCTTGGACGAAATGTGGCAGCTGTTGAATAACGCGTAGCAACATTCCAAAACAGGCGAGGCCTGGAAGCGAAGGGCGAGCTCGCGTCCAAGTCTAGTCACCTGGGGAGTTTCCTGGGCCGAGCTGCGCTGCGAGAGAGGGAGCTTTCACGACTGCAGGAGGCCAGGACATGAGTCTGATGTCTGCCCAGGAACGCCGGCCCTGTGCTGCTCCGCGCTGGCTCATGGTCGCCTGCTAAATCATCCGGCTCCCAGCCTACAGGCTGGCGGACGGTCCTCTGAAGAGCAGCCAGTTTTCGACACCGGCTGATGCGGAGGTGCTGGGCAGCGTGGAGAGGTGGCCTTGGACGAGAGCCATGGTGGCCTCACCCCTGCAGCAGTATTTGGAACTGCCAGCGGCCCTGGGTGATAGGATGCAGAAATTCATCCAGCTCCTCCTGGTCACCATAAAGTGTGTTCTCCAACTTCTGGGACATTTCCCGCCAGTGAATCGACTTCAGGTCTCTACCATGCTTCATATTTATCTGCTCTGATGTGCCACAAGGCCTCAAAACAGACCCAGACAAATGTCTCTTTTCAGAACAAAACTTTGGTTAGTGAAAATAGCTGCTCCTTCAGGCAAAAGAAGGGCTCCATTTACAAGTAGATTCATCTGTGCCAAACAGGAACACCGAAGCTTGATGGCCACTGGTGTTGCTCTGTGCTTTCTGTGGTCCCTGGCACGGCGCGATTATTTTCATGGTTAAAAGAGGGAAGTCAACACAACACACCAGCGCTGATGGGGCATGGGTAGAGCAGTGCTCACAGGGACACTGTTAGCTGTAAGGGCATACATTAAAACAGAAGAAAGGCCTCAATTTAATAACCGAACTGCACAGCTTAAGAAACTAGGAAAAGAAGAGCAAATTAAACCCAAAACCAGCAGAGAGAAGAAAATAACTAAGATCAGAGTGTAGGTAAATAAAATAGAGAACAAAAGCAGAAAGAGAGAGAGAGAGAAGCAATGAAACCAGGAGTTGATCCTTTGGAAAGATCCGCAGAGTTGACAAGCCTTTAGCTTGCGGACTCCCAGGAGGGCCTCCTTCGCGGCAGGGTCTGATTCTTTCACGTTGCGGGGCTTGGCGGTGGCAGGCTGGTCTCTTTTCTCACCAGGGCCAGTGACTCTTTTCAGTGCTGTCTTGGGCCACCAGGGTAGGGAAGGGTCCAAGGCCATTCCTGACCTGTGTGACAGAGGTCAAATAAAACTGTGCTCTCCAATCCCAAATACTCTCATGAGAACAGCGAGGGGACCGGCAGGGTGGAAGGCGATCCTACAGTGGGGACGAGCAGCCCCGGTCTGGGGCGGGTGCCAGGGTCGGGGAGCCTGGACCCTGGGCCAGTCGGATCAGGAGGAAAAGGCTGTGTACGGGGTGACCGTCTAGCCACGGTCTTGGCTCGAGGCGTTGGCCAGTGACGCCATCGCCTTGGCTGCCCTGAGTCACTCCTCGACCCAGCAGTGCTGTCTTCTCAAAATGCAGGAGCCAGGCCTGTCGCTGCAATTTACCACGTCCCGCTGACGGCTCTGATTCTCCGTGGAAAATTCCACATTTCCCAACCAGGTCCAAATCAAATATTGACTTTGCTAATTTTAAGTTGTTTCTCCCAGAGACAAATGTACTTTTGTGAGGACATTCTGAAGAAACGTTTTGAGGGATCACTAAGATGCTATTTCGGCTAGCTGAGCGCTCATGGAGGTGGGGCTGTGGGACAGCGGGCGTGTGACCCCGCAACTCGCCCCGGGAGGGGCAGCGCGAGCCGTGTCCAGACACACCGTCCCCGACCAGGCGCTGCGGGCAGCCGTGGGCTGTGCCGTGCTCAGTGGCACAGGCCTCGTTGAAGCCTCCTCCCTCCATCCTGTGATGCCTCGCCGTTGCCTGCATCCGGTGACTTGCAGTGTCTTCCTCCGCCCTGCTCTGGGTACCCGGCGTGGCTCACCGGAGCCATCCTTCAAGACTCAGAATGTCCCCCCTTCCCCAGTTTCTTCCTTATCTAGTCCACACTCCTCGTGTCTCTGCAGTGTATTGAAAGACAAACTTTCGACTAATTGAGTTGGAAGATCTAATTGGCTGCTATTAGCAATCCACCTGAAGATTTAGACAGGTGTTCCACTGGACATGGCAGAACAGTCGGGTTTCGTGGAGGAGGTTGAGCGGGAACAGGAATGTTCACTACAAAACTTGGATTGGTTAACATCAGGTTATTTCAGGTCACCTTCCTCGTCAGGGTTAAAGCAGTGGGGACTTCGTTGCCATCAGCTGACATTGGTCTGTGTGGGAGGTGGCTATATCTCTGCCCTGAGTTCTCAGAAGGTCAGATAAACAACTTAGTTTCGGTCTGAAATATAAAACTTTAGCCCGAGTATCTCCGTTTTGGCTTGGTGTGTGGGGCCCAGTTCCGGAGCTCAGTCCAAACCGACAGCCCCCATGAATTTTATTTAACAAGTGCTGCAACTTGTTTCTCCAGTTGCACTTTCAGAGGGGCCCCCCGCCCACAATGTGGACACCAGCTCTTGCCACCTGAGAAGCATCGTTACCTGGGGGGGCGACCCGGCTTTCCAGCCCAGGCTGCATCCTCCCAAGCCCCCCACTCCATGCCACGCGCCCCGGCCATGCAGGACTCCCCGTCCCTGCAGCCTCCCGTGTCCACAGCTCTGGCAGCCACCTCAATGGCAGCCTCATGAGGGACCTGAGCCGGGACCACTCGGGCGAGCTTTCCTGGGTTCCTGACCCACAGACGCGGTGATAACGAATGCCTGTTGTTTTAACGAGCTGTGTTCTGGGGAGAATCTGTTACATAGCAATGAGTTCCCCTCCCCAGCCTGGTATTATTGTGAATCAGTAGGAGGATACAGGCGACCTGCCCTAATTCTGCTCAGAGCAGGCGCAGCACAGGAGCACGGCGGCTGCGACAGGGCTGTCTTCCCCACCGCTGGGTTCCGCCAGCTTCGCGTCCGCGTCGTTCCAACCAACGTCTAAGGCGTCGCATTTTCCGCAAGCGTTCCACGAGCGGGTACCTAGAGGTGGTGTGGTGCTCTCACCGTGTCTAGGCACAGACCGTGGAAATGAAAAGAGACAGGACGTGCAGCTAGTGTGACGCACGAGGTGCGGAAAGCCGGAAGTGGGGACATCCTCTCCAGTTAGTAGCTGGGTGAAATCGTCCTGCAAATTCTGAGCATGTTCCCCGCCCACCGCCCCTGAAGGAAGGGTGACAGCTGAGTAGAGAGGAGAGAGAATATTCTGAACGTCTCCCGGAGCAACAGAATGTGCTCGTGTTTGCCTGGTTCCTGAGGCAGGAATAGGCCACGACATTGTGCAGCTTGGACAGCAGAAAAGTCACTTTGGCACCACTGCATGTCCGCGCAGCTGTCTGGGACATCGCTTCTGGAAGGAATGACTTGGGAAGACCGTGCAGTCTGATGGCACGTAGGCTCTTGACCTTCAAGCCTGCAGCCTCGCGCTGACTGTCGGTCTGAGATGCACAACCAGAGTCACTTTATGTGCAGCCTGTCTCTCTTGCTCTGTACCCTTCCTCCTGCCACAGTGACTGGTGCCCAGTGCCCCCCATTTAGTTCCGTGTGACAATTGCAAGTCTGTTCTTGGTGGTCACATCTTTCTGTTGGGAGAAGCCTTGCACACAGGAGGTGACTGCCGCACACCCCTCTGCCACCTCGCTTGATGTTGCGTGGCGGTGCTGTCTCACCCGGGCATTGCTGCTGTCAGACGTCCTCTAATCAGGAAAAGCAGAGATTCCGTATGGTGTATAAGGGAATCTGGATTTTATTCTGAGTATGAGGGAAACGCAGGAGCGGAAGCACAACAGGAAGTTCAGGCTGGTGCACTGTGTTAGTGGAGTGGGAACCGGAGGGGTGTGAATGGGGTTTGGGGTCCATCCCGGAGCCTGGTAAGGTGCAGCTGGCTGTGGAGAGACGCTGGGGTCTAGTGATGGCGCCTGGCCAGAGGAGACGGCGCCTGGCAGCGACCACTCCCCCCTTCCAAGACGAAAGTGACCTTGACAGGATCAGGACACTCCTCCTTGTCGGATTCCTCCACCATCTGCGGAACAGCATGGTGAGGCTCCGGCTGGGAGTGGGGTGTGCAGGGTGCAGGTCGCGCGTCCTGTTTTGCCCTTGGGGTCCCCCGGGGCCTTGGTGCAGGGCTTTCGTGCTAACGCCGGTGCAGCCAGCTCACCTGCGTCGAAATTATGTATTTCACCCAGGCTTAACGAGAGAGTAGACACATGAGGTAAATGCAGGATAATTACTTAAAATTGAGGCAAGGTATTTTCTTATATCCTGTAGGTGTTAACATTTAGTGACCCAGACAGGCATCTTTTAAAACCTCCTTTGAGTCATTTATAATCTGCTAACCTTCCTCTAGGCTGGAAAAAGTCACAGTAACACTCGTACCGTCTTTGGTTCAACCAGCCTGCCTCAGCTTCCTCTTGCAGAGATTATGGTTTCTACACTTGCTCCGTGCATGCACTGTAGGCACTTGGTTGGCATTTTTAATATCCAGAATGCTTTATACCTACTCGTTAGTAAGCAAAAGAAAAGAAAACGGAACAAAACCCAGCAACATGTTAGGTATCTCTATTTTCCAGGATTCATTCATGTTATTCAAAATGGATTTGCTTTGTTTGTTAGACAGGAGCACTTGATCTGTTTTTGTGAGTTCTGTAGGATTCCCCTCTCGCTCTGAGCCGGCTCTGCTGTGTGTGTGTGCACATAGACCTTTCGGTTGCGGGTTGGCTGGGAAGGAGCTGGCGTGGACCCCATCGGTGAGGACATATTTGTGGCCATAAGGAACTCTGTCCTGACCGAGGCTGAGTTGGAGACCCTCTGTGCGCTTCCTGTCACCTGGGCGCACCTGTCCCGACGTTACCGGCTTGGCCTGCTGCCCTGAGGGCCACGCCGCGGCAGCTGTCATGGACCGGCCTCCTAGAGGGTGCCCGGGAAAGGGCTGACTGAGTGAGCAATGGGAGGTTTCCCTCTCTGCGGCCCTCTCCCAGCAGGGGCGTCTGGGGGTGGAGGATGGAGTGTGGATGGAGGTTATTCGTGTTCTAAGGGTAGGCATCCTGAAGCATGACCGTGAGGGTAACAGTGACTTTAATTACGGATGGTGAGCAAACTGAGGGAATGAAGTGTCCCAGCTTATCCCAGGGATTGTATCACAGCCCCGTCTTTAGTACCTTCCTAACACTGGACATAGGCCACGCCTGGACAGCACTGAAGGAGTCCTAACATCTGACATCCAAGCACATGTCGGAACTCAGCTTCCCTGAGTTTTCTACACGAGCCTGGCTCCTCTACCCATGGTCCCACACACGCCTCACCCCTAACCTTCCACCCAGCCGCCACCGACACCGCCCAGCCGGGGGCACCGTCGGAGTGCGCTCACGCAGAGCCCTCAGCGAGGAGCCCTCCTCGGCCTCCACCAACAGGAATTCACATGTTTTACTTGGAAAATAAAAAATCCATTCTGATTCCCCTTTGCTTAGATCCTTTCTGTTGTTCTGAATTAATTGTGCCTAGAAACTACTGACGACGCTGAAATCATTCTTTAGGCAGATGAAGTGCATTTTGTGGATTTGGTTTTTCTTTTCTTTTCATAGTAGTTTTCATTTTTTTGAATTTTTTCCTGGGCTTTAGAAATATTTTTCTCCTGTGTTTCTGTTATGAAGGGTTTGTTACACATCTTCAATTGTTTGAACGCCCTGTGGTTTTTTCAGGTTTTGGTGATATGAGAGACTGACTCCAATACCCTTCCCCTTGCCTGGGAACTTTCTAATCTAAATCTGAGTTCTTAGAATTTTCTCTCTCTTGCGCCTAAAACTGAAGAACTAAAATAAAAGGAGATCCTAGAAGCATCATCTTAAACCTCCTCTCTCGGTGGGTTTTCACAGATTCAGCTCCTTCACGTAAGTGGTGTATTTCGGTAGGTGATCACAGATGCTCTTCACCCTCAGGACCTGAACCTTTCAAAGAGTGTGTTGTTGAGGCCGAGGTCGCTGTTGTTTTTGTCCTTTTGTGGGCAGGTGGGTATTTGGAGATAAGAAAGGTGGTGAGTTCAAGGATAGAAGTCACAGGTGGTGACACGTTTTCTTAAGTTTGAGAAAGGACTGAATGAGCTGGGTTAAACAAAGCCACACTTATTCTAGAAAAGGAAACAAAACACCTTTACAAAACGGCAGAGAAACCAGGAGATCTATTCTAGAAAAATAAGGGAAGATGCCCCCAGCCCTAGTAGTTCTGTGTTTTGTCTCCCCCGCTTGGGTAAGGGAAGGGGAGGTGAAGCCCCAGGTGACTGGCTCCCTTTAGAAACACTGCTCGGTGGCCTGACATCACGGCAGGACGTTGCCCTGCTGTTTTCGTGGTGGTGGTAATTCAACGCTGAATGTAAGAACTGAAACCTTCTTCCACTTCTGAGGTCACCAAAAAAACGATTGTGCAAGTCACCAGCTCCTTGGCCGTTCCAGTCATTGTTTGTCTTTCTGGCAACAGCCCCCATAAATCAGTCGCTGGGGTGCTCTCAGGCATGGGGATGAGGCGTGAGTTTTCCTATCCTTGGGAGTCAACAGGGAGGATCGGATGGCAAGGCCACGAAGTCCAAGTGGGAATGAGCTGAAAATCAGAGCCTGGGCGGCAGGTCCCGGGCAGTTTCCCTTCGCTGCTGTGCCTCGGGGGAGCAGCTTTGTTCTCACTTCCTGTTATTCCAGTAGGTCACCCTCTCCGCCTGTGAGTGGTGTGTGAGGGTGTGGCCTCCCCTTGTTTCCTTACCCGAACCTTTGCCCCGTCAAAACACCAGCAGCAACCCGGCAGCGGCTTCAGGAGGAGGATGTCAGCTTTGATTTGTTTGTTTTTAGGTAAAGAGTCACCTGATTTTCGCAAGACGGTAATGCAGTGAACGTAGAAGTGAAAAGTTTAGTTTGACAACGAGGGCTATGTTTTTCTTGTAGGTGGGAGAGTGTGTTTTTAAGATTTCTTTTCCTCAGGTGAATAACATTTTGAGCCGATTCTTTTGCGGTGACAGAGGTAACCTAAAATTGCCCTTTCTTTATCTGAATATAGTTCCCATGGTTGTACATGTGAAAGATGAGGCATCCTCGCCGAAATACAGAGAGGAAAATACCCGTTTTCACTTATATCCAGTACGTGTGATATTCCTGCCCTGTTTCATGAAATTGATCTGGTCGCCAAAAAACATATTTCACCTGAGAAATGTGTAAGAAAATGGTATTAAAACTAATTTCTTCCTGGTCCTGCGCCGTGGGAAGGCATGATGTGTTTAGCCTGTGCTAAACATTTTACCTGAGGTTTTTGCATTACCGCATTTACTCGTTTGGAAAATGCGTAACGGCCGAGGACTTTTAAGGATCAGGTCTGTTCCTCTCTGTTAACTGGGCAGACTGGCTAAAATTTCTGATCCTCAGATTCTGTCATTTATACAATAGGAAAATGATCGCATCTCCTGTGCGTGGTCCTGACAGCACGTAAAGACAGCGAGGCTGCAGACGGTACCCGGCGTGCGCTGGGCCTCGCCGCGCCGTGGAGCATTCTGCCGACGGCGGGCTCTTCAACAGCGGCCCCGTCGCACCGAGGCAGCCACTGCGGCAGCAAGGCCGCTGGTGGTGTGAATGCCATTTTCTTTGTCCTTCACTGTAATTCATTTGACTATTTTTATCCAGGAACAAAAATGAGACACTGAGTTCCCTTGCTTTTGAAGCGTGCAAGCGGAGAGTCCTGTGATTTTTATCATGACTGAGGTGTTTTATAAATGGAATACTTAAAATAAAGATTCCTTACAATTTGGGTCATGATTTGTTGCTTGACTACAAGACTGGGTGCTGCAACATCTTTATTCCAATATATCTAAAAGTGATTCCTCCTCTGACAGAGGTGAATCATTTGCAACCACAATTATTATTTCCACAGGAATTCTTGCACTCTTCCTGCAAAAAAAAAAGAAAAAAAATTAGGCTTTCTTTCTGAGGATTCGGTAAACAATGAAGGTCGCCATAAAATTTTAACAATGTCAACCTTTCAACACCCTCATTTTTGAGTCTGACATTTTCTTTTTGGTGGCTTGCCCTGGCAGTCTTTGTGCTGGTAACATCTGAGCGTGGTGTCTCATAGAGTGAGCCTTCTGGGTAGGTGTTAATATTGAGCCCAGGACAAATTGATCATATCCAAAAAAATTTCGAAAACCAGATTCCCTGTTCTCATTTCTATAACGCAGTAATAAAAGTGGCTTAGGTCAGGGGATCTAAGGCTGGCCTTGAGCAAATAAATGGATACACTTGTGAAAATTGGGTCTTCTTTTTAGGAGCCTCGGCCGGGAGGCCTTTGTCTGGAAGAGGAGACATGTGGCCTGTTTCCCACTGTGGGACGTGGACAGGACTTGAGTGGCCGTGGGACCTCCTGGGAGCCGACGCAGACTCCTGCCAGGCTGGAGGGCTCCAAAAGGTGGGCCCGGGGCTGGGAGCCCGGACTCTGAGGAGCTAAACCCCAAGAAAAGGGGCCACAGCTCCTGAAAAGACCCCCGATATATAGTTAGACAGCGGATCCACAACTGACTGGAGGGTGGGATAGCTTATTTTAGAAATTAAGCCCAGCTGGGCTCCTTGCCGACAGAGAGGGTGGCTACAGCATGGAAACCGACCCTCTCCCTCACCATTTCCCAGGGGAGCGGCGGAGGTGTGGGGGCAGATGTCGGAGAAAAAGTTATTTATTTATCCCGCTTCCACCAGCACCGCAGGGCTCAGTATGCCCCTCGTCTGTGCGGAATGAGCCAGGAAGCAGCACTGGGAAGGGGTCGTTCTCACCAGGCAGAACTTCGACAGGCACTAAATAAAGAACAGAGGGTCGAACAGACTGGCACCTCTCTCCATGGCTTTTCAAGTCCGTGTGGGTCCCAGGTGTAAAGGCCTATGTGCAGTGACTTGTCGGGACAAAGCCTTTGGATGCCACCCTGAAAGGCGTGTCTCTGCTGGGCTGTGGGCCTCCGTGCTGTCGCTGGGCTGGCTCCTCTGTGGCAGATCTGAAATGTGTTTGAGGGTGCGGTGGGTGTGTGCCTTTGAGCCGAGCTCTTCATGGACAGACAGACACCTCACCAAAGTCTCCCCTGTCGTACAAGGACTTGATTCCGTCCTGGCTGACAGCATTGAACCGAGCCCACATGCACACAGAGGCGGGAGGGCCCCCAGCCCAGCGCTGCGGGTGTCCCTGGGGCTCAGGCTGGCTCGAGTGCATTGCTTGGTGGAGGGCACAGAACCCCCCCTGTGCCTGCTACGTGGTGAACAGATGCCTTGTGATATGTGGAACTAGAAACTTCTTAAAGGATTCATTTTTCTTGTAAAAGAACAAGGGGAAAATTCTCTGGTCCCTACCCCTAAGTGCAATGAATTGGAAAAGGTTCTGGGAAACCCCTTGTCTGACTCTCGGTTTTGTGAAGCACCCAGTGTCCCTCTGGGACAGAGACAAGTCGGTTGGCCCTGCCAGGTCTGGGATGGTCCCCAGCTCTGTGCCAGCACTGTCAAAACATTACCTCATTTAATCGTGAAGCCGCCAGTTTGTTGCTTTCTTTTGCATAAGCTAGTCAAATGAACAAGGACTGGGTTAAGGTACAAAATACAGATTTATAATAGTAAAATAATTGGTGCTCTTGTGTGGGCACCTTCTATGTGCCAGGCACTTCACATTTATGGTAAATGTTAGATGTTTTACATATATCGTCTTGTTTAATCTTTACAGATACCGTTTGAGGCTGATAAATCTCGGGTCACAAAGCTAGGGTGTAATGGTGGTAGAGGTCGCAGTGGAAATCTAAATGCAAAATTGTCTTATTCTAAACTCTGAGCTATACTGTCGTCTTTTGCCAACTCTATATTTTAGCTCCTTAGGACCATCCTGAAGGATGTATTTTTTCCCTACAGTAACATTCTAATCAGTCTTCAGTTTTAACAACTTTACAAATTCTTCAAGATTTTTCTTTTCATGTGGACCAAGAAGCCAGACTTACACGTCCAGAATGTCCTTCTGGAGGGGACATCTGCACATTGCCGCTGGGAGGTCCCGGCGAGTCCTGTCCGTCTCCAGCCCTGTCCCACTAAGACCTGTGGGTCCCTGGGCGCTGGCTCCAGAATGTCCCTTTTCCTTCACCCTCGTCATCAAGGTGACAAGCCGATGACACACTTGGATGCACGTGTGCGTGCCGTGGTGCCAGGCCCTCCAGGCTCGGGCGCTGTCAGACTTTGGAAAAAGCCTTCCTGCAGCTGCAATTGCATCAGATGTTCTGTGTTCATTTTCATCGTGTCGCCACTGCTGCTGTCTTCCCTACAAACACGGAGAGTGAGAGAGAGAGATCTTCAAGGGTGTGCCTCACAGAGGCATTTGAGCTTCCTTGGCAGAAAAGAGCCCAGGAGTCCAAAGAAGAATAGGGACCTCTTGAAGCAGACCGTGTCCCAGCCCAGGTCTCATCCGGCCCCTGAGCCACAGAAAGGACCCGTACTCAGGACCTCTGTTACCAGAGAAAGAGGGAAGATGGAATCTGACATGGCGAAAGTGTTAGGCAGACAATAATGGAGGGGAAAATATATGTGTTTTTCATAATTGACGATGGCACTAAAACTAAAGAAAGTGATACACTTCATTTTCTCAGTCGTAAAAATTGGCTTTTTTTGATTCCTTTCCCTGACTGCTTCAGTGGCTTCCCCAACTCCAAATCCTGCTGAGACCTGAGGCAGAATTGCCTAAATTCTTTTCTCTGCTCCTGTAGCATGTTGGCAGCAGCCTGGACACCGTCGCAGCGAGCTCTCCGCACCCCTCTGTACATGGCGGGGGCCGGCGAGGCAGGATCTTCGGTGGAAAAGGGGGCGTGAGGAGCCCGGAGACGGAGCCCTGCCCCAACCGTGCTGGAAGGTGGCGGGGAGGGGCCGGCCAGTGGGTCAGCTCCTGTCCTGCTGAGGGTGGTGGGGGGCCCTGGGCACTGAGGGCTGAGGGGAGAACCGTTATCAAGGACACCCAGCCCCCAGGGCCAGTCTGGAACCCAAGACTCGCCAGGCGTTAGCCAGGCACGTAGGCCCGCCTGGGACAAGGGACAGTACCTTGTGGACTAGCAGATGTCACCAGCACACACCCGGTGACCAATGCAAGGTCAGAAGATACCCTATTCCCCAGTGGGACTATATGTGGTCACCTGCCGCCGTGCACCTGGATGCCATCTTAGGGAGCTGAGCAGGAGGGTGCCCCGACAGAGTGGGCGTTTTTATCTGGGAGGGACCGAGTACCGCTGAAAAGAGATTTCAACGGTCTGATGGAATGACCAGGCTGTTAGCCCACGTCACACTTTTCTGCACATTTGAGGTTGATGCACAGTGGGTGAGGTGCTGCAGCTCCATCAGAATTGTTAACCCCAACAGTGAGTCCCCAGCTAGTGGCTCAGCAGAGAGGAGACTGTCCAGGTCCCTCGCAGGTCTGCCTCAATCCCACCCCAGGGCATGCTCCTTTGCTACCTGGACTTAAGTGGCCTGTGACCCCGTGATCCCCGTAAAGCTTCCATTGACACGGAAGCGTCCTGTGCTGAATGAGTCAGCGTCTCAAGGATATGTTGGCTATGCCTGGGGTCTGGCTCAGAGCAGCCGGCTAAATCCCTTTTGGTACACTAAATGTTTTTCTGCACATCTTCAAGTCCTCCGCGGTGGCTGTATTTAGTTCCTTCCTTTGTTTCTTTCTCACTGGGTCCCCACCAGTAATCATCTCAGACTTTATATGGAATGCCCCTGCTTTTCCAGTGTGAAATTCTTTTTGGAGGATCTGAAACGAGGAGAATGAGTCACCGACACGAACACATCTCGAACGCTAGTATTAAGGCTCTAGCCACCTTCCGACAAGCTGCCCGCTCCTGCCCCCAGAAGGCTGTGTGGCCGCGCCCTGACCTCACACACAGGGTCACAGCTGACACTGTGAAACATCTGGCCCTCACGCAGCCCGCCCGGGGGTGGTCTGCAGCCTTGGCCTTGGCCTTCGGAGCCTGAGTGACCAGCTGGGAGGCGAGGCCAGGGTGCAGCGCTCTGCCTGGCTCCACTACCTGCCGTTCCCCGTGACCTCCCAGTGTCACAAAGTGCGGCAATAAACCATCACCATCGCGCCCTCGGCGGCTCTTAACACACATTCTGGGAAATGCCATTGAAGGAGCGCGCTGTTGTATGATGGAATTAATTTTCACAGGTAACTCGCATAGGACCAGAGTTTTAATTTTTTTTTTTTTAATGTCCTAAAATTTCCATGACTTCAGCACCTGGAAAAGCCGTAGAGCCTGACGGGGCATCCCATTAGACAGGCCTGAAAAAGAGCAGATGGAAATTCTGAGGGTGAAGTAAAAACAGATGGGGGCTCTGCAGGTGAAACTCGAACTTGAGTATTTCAAAGTTCACGTCGCTGGACGTAAAATCCCATTAATCGCGTTCCGATAAAGAGTTAAACTGACAAGCTGCCTGGTGACCTCCCTCCTTACGAATTTCCAACGCACTGGGCCGTCAACAGTTTCTGTGGCAGGGGTTAAAAAGCACTTCCTTTGAGGCTCACTGCTCCTTGCGAACGGGCAGGTTTTATGCCCTGCTTTCTCCTACCTGGTACTCCAAGGAGCTGGCGGTGCTGTAAACAGGGAGACATGATTTAGCCTCTTTCTTTTTCTGTTTTAGCCAGTTGCTAGCCTCTCCCCTATAATTTCCCCTTCTGCATTTAGACAGCCGTGCACCCACGGAGAGCCATGCCGGCCCGGCAGGCCGGCCTGTGCTCTGGCCAGTCGGGAAGCCTTCTGCTGTTTTGAAAAGATGTCATCTCATCCCACAAATGCCGCCTTCTGTGAAAGAGGCCAAACCGTGTGACACAGCTACTGTTGGGGCAGGACGGGGCTGGCACGCATGTGGTGTCTGTTGGCGGTGGGTGGCTCCACCACCTGCAGTTCCTCAAATGGCACAGAAGTCTGTGAGTGCAGGACACAGAGAGGTTCTAAATTTACCCGTGTGTGTGAATGGCCCGGGCAGCCCAAGGGGACGGTTTCTCTTTGGTGAAGGAGCCAGCTCTCTACCTTGGTGTTTTTTGCCTTTTGATGTCAGCCCGGATGGGGGGACTGGATGGACAGCTGGGGGGTTGTGGCGTGTCTGTGTTCTCTGCCGACCGTCCCCGCTGCTGGCTGTGTGGAACCCAGCACCAGACTTTCCTGGGGGAATCTGGCATGTATTTATCTGATGTGGTCTCTCTGGGGTGACTTTCCTGTATTTTGAGAGGAAAAGGTGATAGATGTGCAGAGTTCTTTGTCCAGGGTCAGGGCTGGGGAGCTTTGGGGAGAGGGTCTTTTCTCTTGCTTTCCGAGGAGTCCAAATTACCCATCTTAGAACAAGAGGCATATGGATCCCAAAGGAGCTCAAGCTGTGAGGCTGGAGTGTAGGACTTCCAGAAGAATCCCATAAAGAAGTAAAAGTCCATGCAGTTGTCTGAGCATCTCAGTATGTGGGATGTTACACATCTAGATACTTCCAGAAGGGGTGACAGGAAATATATTTACCAGTCATGACGGCATCCCCAGCTATGGCAGAGTCTGGCCCCTGAGAAATGACACTGGCTTTGCACAACCGATCTGGGACACGAAGCTGCATGGCTGCCTGGGTGCTGGACTTGCAAACTCAGTGTTTTAGATCATCTCTTTAGAGCCAAAATTGACTTGAAGACTATCAATAAAAAAGGGACAAAAATAGTTGACTTATAATTTTATTGTGAAAATAATGCCTGTTGCTAAGTGCTTAATAAGTGGCAGCTGGTAATGTTATTCAGCATTCCTCAGACTAGAACACAGTAAGTCAAATTTTCATTTTCAAGTAGTTTTTGTATTTCTATGTCGACAGGACCTCAGTGTTTGGGATGCACCTAACTTGTTTGTTTTAAACTACTTTATTGAGGTATGATTAACATAAAAAGCTGCATGTATTAAATGTATACATCTTGATAAGTTTTGGCATAAGTATACGCCGGTGAACTCATCACTACTCTAAAGACCGTAAACATATCACATCCCGGAATGTCCTCCTGCCCCCTTTTATTATTAGTATTATTGTTGGGTTTTGGGGGGGAGGGTCAAAACACTTAACATAAGATCTCTTCTATTAGCAAGTTTTAATAATGCATTACAATATCATTAGCTATAGGTCCTTTGCTGTGCAGTGGATCTCTAGCACTTATCTTGCATAACTGATACTTTGTATCTTTTCACCAACTCCTCCTCTTACACGCAGCTTGTTTTCAGCATTGAATGTATTGGAAACAACGTAACATGTTGAATGGTAAATTCAAGTTCAGTGGCATTTTCATTTGCTAAACCTGGCAACCCCAGCCGGGTTAGAAGCAGCAATGGCTAGTTTTGGGGTGATGGGCGTGTTCCAGGAAGGCATGCCACTGCACGTGCAGACGATAGGGCATCAGGAGCTTGGGTGGAACAGGGAAGGGGGATGTCTAAGGATTGACCTGCAAGCTGAACCCTGGTGTTTGATACTTCTTTATGCTCCAGGGACTCTGTGCTGTTGTCCTTGAAGTAAATTTGTTTCATTTGTAACCTAACAATCTAGAAATGTGCCGGAATTGTGGAGGCCATCAATGACTGGCCTTCAGGAGGTTGAAATGAAATGTCTGGGTCCATTAATGAAACAAAATCAAATGGCAGAGTTGGAGTTAAAATTTAGGCTATTTTGACTCTGGCGTCCTTGCTTCAAATACCCAGGGACAGACATCACAGAAACCTGAGATTCAGTGAGCACGTGAGACGTGGACAGTGAGGCCAGCTTGCGTGATACTTTCTGAAAAGGGGCGGACTTGCGACTCGGTGGATCTGATTATGTGGCTGCATAATAATTGTGACTTTTTATGTCTCTTTTATACTTGGAGCCAAATTGGGAAACCAAGGAGACACTTGTTGCAATATCAAAAGTGTGCAAGAAATGTTTACTAAAAGGTTTTGCTGGAAGACATTTGTTAACAATGAGATTTTCCCTGAGGGGGTGATTATTCAAGTAGTGGTTGTTGATTATGTGTTGGGTAAAGAAGTCATTGCTACTTAGCTAAGATTTAACACATTAGTATAATACAAATAACAAACGGGTCCCTGAAAGAAAGAAGTCTGGTTCCTAAATGGGTTTGTTTGGGTGGCCGCTGTAGTCTGGCAAGACAATATGGTTATTTTAGGCAGCTTGGGCTGCTACAACAAATTCCTATACGCTGGTGGCTTGAACAACAAACGTTTATTGCTGGCACTTCTGGAGGTGGCACAGCACAAGCTTGAGCTGCCAGCAGGCCCACTGCTTGGTGGGGGCTGCCGGAGGGGCTGCCGCCTGGGTTGCAGACGGCTGTTTGCTCGCTGCGTCCTCACCCCGCAGAGAGCAGAAAGCGAGCATGTCTCTCCTGTCTCTTCTTATAAGGACGTTCATGGGGGCTCCTCCCTCACGCCCTAATCACTGCCCCAATGCTGTCTACCTCCTAGTACTACCACCCTGGGGATTTAGGTTTTACCGTAGGAATTGGGGAGGACACAAACATTCGGTCCATTGCAGCGGTTAAAAAGTCTTTTGTAGCTGGGGGCAATAGGGTATTCAAACAGAGGAGGCCAAAGACTTGTAGGAATAGAAGAAAACAGGGTCCACAGAAGTGGTGCTAGCAGTGGCTTCCACGAGCGTCGGCCGCCTCCCTTGCTTAGAGTTGACATATATCTGATACTCAGAGAGATTTTTCAACTGGTCCATTCCACATGTTTCTAGAAATCTGGGTCAGAAAGCTTTGCAGGCCATTTATGATCTTGAAAATTTGTAAAATGAACAATGACCAAGCTTCTTGCTTTTTATTTTTCGCAACATGTCATCATTTCAAAGTTGGCGCCTGATAAATCTAAGCTTCCGGTGTAATTCTTGAGAGTCTTACCATTGAGATCTTCCAAAAATTATAAGAAGAAATACTTGAAAGAGGAAGGAACTGGAAGTGATTTGTAGATTCCTATACTGGAAGATCTTTGTTCATGCCCGTGCCCTGTGAGGTCTGCCTCGGCACACAGTTGCTTCGGTGGACCTGCCTGTTACACCCACGAACAGCTGCTTTTCTCTTTTTCCCTCTGAATCAGTGGTTCGTGATTTATTTCGGTCTTGAGGAGACACATTCTCAGATTGTGATGACATACACAAGCCATTTGAATTCAGTAAAAATAAAGGAAAATAAACCCCAAAGAATAAACAGGACAGTTGAATTCCATGAAGCATTTATTTATATTTACATGATCGCAGGTGAGCAGGTCGAGTGCATCTCCCTCTTCGAGCTGGTCGCTCCAAGTCCTAAAGCCCAGTGATTAAATTATAGACGTGGACCCCGGTATTACAATCCCCTTTCCCCGCAAAATGCGTACGTCGTGAAAGGGAGCTTCGTTTTTAGAATGGTTGAATTACGAAACCCTTGAATTAAACATATCATGAGGGCTTAGCTCCTGCAGAAAGCGTCCTGTTTCCTTAACACTAGAACGTGTGTTTCATGAAGTAGCATAAACAGTTTACTTTACAATTTAAAAAGAAAAAGTAGTAACTCGCCCTGGCTTCAGAAGGGTTTTGCAGCTGCGGCTTGTTCTTGGCTGGGGACTGCTGGGGTCCGGTGAAGCCTCCGACCTCTCTGCCTCCTGGTTGGCTGGTGCGATGAGGTGGGATGGAAGGAGAGGCCCTTTCTCTCACACTTTACCAAAGATTCCAGGGGTGTGCATTTTGATTTTAAGGCGAGGATAATATTTACCCATGGGGCTGTGAGGTGGCATGTGGACAGTGTTTCAAGGCTACAAGTGAATTGAGCATCTGGAAATTAGGGGGAGAAGACCCAACAGGCCTGTTTCGTTTACTCTGTATAAAAAAATTATTCCTAAATGAAGTGGCTTACTATGACGGCCATACTTACTTTGCTCAGGGGTTTATAATTTGGGCAGGCCTCGGCAGCAGCGGCTCATTTCCGCCCCACTTGGCGTCAGCTTGGGTAGCTCAAAGGCTGGAGCTGAAGTCCTCGGAAGGCTCCTTCTCCCCCGTACCTAGCAGTTGACGCTGGCCGGCTGCTGCTGGTCAGAGCACTCACACGTGGCTCTGTGTGTTCCTTGGTCTTCCTCACAGCATGGCGGCTGGGTTCAGGGGCAAGAGTCCTGAGAGAGACATGGGTGACCGAGGGAAGCCAGGAGGCATCGCGGTACTTCCTCTGGGTTCTATCCTGCGGTGCTTGCAAAGTCCCACCTAGGTTCAAAGGGGGCAGAAATAGACTCCACCTCTTTATGGCGTCTGACAACTTTCTGTGGGAGCCGATGGAACCAGAAGTGTTGCTGGGGTCATTTTTGGAAAATACAACCCTCCAGAAAGTGCATGAAAGGAGCATCTGCTAGGTCGGAAGAAAGCTGGAAACACACACAGCTCTTCTGTGTGTGCCTGTTCCCTGGTGCGGTGAGGCCCTGTCTACAGCCTTGAATGTCAGCGCCACTCACAGGTGCGCTCTGCACCGCCGTGCATCTGACAGTGAGCTTTCCGAGTGTTCTCTAATCTCAGCACCCCGGCAGCTGGCCCGTGAGTTGGGAGAGGCAGGCTCGAGCCTCTCTGTTTTGAGGAGGAGGAAGCTGAGAGGTTTAAATGACTTTTCCAAGGCCGTAGATTTAGTAAATGTTAGTTCTGGGGCTCAAACGCACATATTTAGATTTCAAATCCAGTGTGCTTTTTTTCCTAATGATGTTGTGCCTGGCGGGAAAAAAAGACAAAAGCAAATAAATGACCTAATGGGCTGTATTTGGGATTACAGTAAGAATGAGGTGAGTAAGAGATTAAAGGGGGGCTGACAAGGTTAAAAATATTCAGAGGGTTTTTTTTTTGTTGTTGTTGTTTTGCCTTGTAACGTGTTTTGTGCTGAGTGATGACATATTTACAAACTCAGTGCTCATTTATTAAAAAAATAACTTTATTAGGAGCCTATTACAGACCCAAAATGATGAGAGCATGAGTATAAACTGCCGGATTACTGCTTTCCAGGCTCCGTTAAGTTCATGGTGAGAAACATACTTTTAAAAGATGATGGCACGTGTCCTTTTAAAACTGATCTTGACAAGAGGCTAGGTATTGTGTTAAACTCCCATCCTATGTGAAGATTTGATGAATGCTAGAAAAATATGTTTGAGAATGATAGAATTAGAGCACCTGAAAAGTCAATAGGTGTCATGATCATAAGTAATCTAGAAATTTTTAGGATTTTCAGACAGAAAGAAAGACAGTAGCTGTAATTGAGTAGGAAAAAAAACCATATAAGATATATTCCAAAATATGAGCAGAAGTGATCATTTTTGTGGTAAGATCAGTTCCAGAGGTAATTTAAGCCTATGGTGAACAAATCATGGAACAGAAGGATTTTTACGAGCAATCATCAGGGCAATTGATTAGTTTTCTATTTGTAACAGATGCGCCACATGAGCTCTGCTAGCTTTCCTTCCCGTGCCGAGTGTCTAGCAGCAGCAGCATTTGTACTCAGGATAAAGCCTGAAAGTTAGATAACCCCAGGGAATGGAAAAAGAGAAGGCGATCCCAGGTGGCAGGAACTTGGGGGTCTCCCTGGTATTCATATAAGAAAAATGCAAACAAGAAAAAAGAGAATGCAATAGCTGAGTCCAACATTTGCCCACAGCTAAAATGGAAATTCTTCAAAATGGAAATTCAGATATGAGATATTCCTGCAGTGGGCCTGGGCCCCGAGAAGCAGAGAAGATGCTGGAGGCACAGGACAGCCCTTTAGGTCTGTCTTTGCTCTCTGTCACCAGAGGCGTAAGTGGGCATGTGGACAGAGATTCTTAGTTGAGCTACAGTCAGTCAAAACCCAGCTGCAAATATAAATGGACACCAAGAATCACCAAGATTTGATTTGCTAATAAAATAAAAAACAACACAACAGCTCCCACATACACACACAAAAAATAATTACTATGGAAACAGAATTGGTAGAACCAATAGATGAAAACTTGAAATATAACCTTAGAGCATTCAGGAATCACCACCTCCATTAAATGAACAGACTGTCTGAAAAAAAAAAGTGTCTTTGAAATTCAAAATATGTTCATTAAAGTAAAAAATATTATTAGCGTATTGAATCAAGAATAAATACAGCTAAAGATCAAATTATCAAACTGGGCAGTTGAGCCCAAGGATCCTGCAATACAAAAGGTAAAGGAGTTGCCAAGTGTGAGGGAGAAAAGCTGACGGATGTGGAAGATGGAGCCAGAAGCTACGTCCCCAGCTACGGAGGACGAGAGCAGACAGAATGAAGAGTGGGAGAAGCTCCCAGTCCGGGACTGAAGGAGATCCGGAAAATAAGGGGAGTAAAGCAAGACACTCACCTGCACGGGGTTCAGTGACATTACAAACACCAACCGAAAAGGTAATTTTAACATTTTACACAAAGAAAAATCAGATAATCAAAAATTAAAGAGGCTCAGATGAACATCAGACTTCTCACCATTGAAACTGGAGAACAAGGAGGACAACAGGGAAGCAGGACCTTCACCGTCCCGCTGAAACAACCTGGAGTACACAGTTGTTACACACCTGGTTAGTGTTTCACTCCAGCGCCAGGCTCAGTGAAAATACCGTTAGGGAGTAAAAACCTTATAAAACGTATCTACTGTAGGCATTTTATGAAACAATTATTTAAGGAGGCATTCAAATATAATATGATTAAGAAAAATAACATAGGAAAGAGGATGATATGAGCTGTAGGAAAGAGTGGAACACAAAGCAATCAGTAGAGCTTGTAGCCGAATTTAAATAACTGTTGATGTGTGATTAAAAAGAAAACAAACCCCTCATTCTTTGGCAAAGATTCAGAAATTTAAATCCCATACAATTTCAACGTGGGAAATTGTGGAAAATGAGAAAAGGAAGCCTCTGGGATGATGCCAAGGTCCTCAGCCTGTCTGGGGTAGGGTGTGCATTTAGAGTAATTCTAGATATCAACAAAAAGAAAGTCTATGTTTAAATATATGTGCTAATATTTCAAAGACAGCTATTAGAAAATATAATTAAAATGCATATTCGAATTCACTAAGAAAATTTGAGGGAAAAGTTGATCAATTAAAAAAAAGTGGGGGGGGGGTAATGAAAATAAAATATCCAGAAACCATGGTACATAGAAAACAGTATCTAATTCCCTAACTCCTCCAAAATATGGCAGGCCAGCGTCAGCAGTGAGCAGTCACCTAGATGTGAATGGGTTTGTTAAAGATGATGGGGTGTCCTGTACCGCATATCCTTTACGACTGGCGTCTTCCACTTGACATTGTGTTTGTTGCCTATATCTTTGTTGATTGATACAATAAAATTTAAAATAACAATATTAATTGCTCTAAGGCATATCTTGTATGAATAAATCACATTTCATCCATTCCTTATCCTCATTTGGAGCCAACAAAGTTTTTCCTAATTTCTCCCTATTATAAACAATAATTCAATAAACACTCTGTCATATTTTCATATGCCCAGGAGGGCTATTCTGGGTGGGTTTGGGGCAATGAAATGGTAAAGTCTCAGACAACCAGCATGTCTGATTTTAGGACGGATGGCAAAATGATTGTTTGATTCATTTACATGGGCCCATGCAGTGAAAAAGCACACAGCACGCATAAGGTAGGGACGATTCACGCACACTTGGGGACAGTCTATGTCTACAAGGAGGGAGACAGGGAAGGGTGGCGGGAACTTTGGGCTGGATCTGTAATGCTTTATGTCTCTAAAGGGATCAAAAGCTAACTTGATAAACTGTTATCTGTCAAACCTGGACAGATGATACAAGAGCATGTGTTATGCTGTTTCCTCGTATTAATTTGCAATGCTTCTTAATGGCATATATTAGAAGTGAAAATTCTGTGTGTGTTGACGACATGAGTGAGGGAGGGAATGATGAGACACTCTCACAGTTTGTCCCCTAACTGGCTGTTAGGGGACAAATAATTCCTTGGTGACAAATGATTACCGGCATTAGTTAGGAAAGGGCAGGACACAGGTACAGAAGGCTGCCTGGTGGGAGATCGGGAGGGAGTTGGACATGAGACCCAGGTTTGGGCCAGATCATCAGAGGGGCTGAGATTCGGCCCGAGCTGCTGGATCCCCTGGGCTTTCTCCCTGGGCAGTGGGGGCCAGAGAGGCTTTTCAGCAAAAAGATTTGGGTTTAAGAAGAAACAGAAGAAGCCATTTGAAGGAAAAGTTGAGGTGGAGAAATATTCCAGGCAGGAAGGCACTTTAGAACGTGCAATGATGTAGGTCATGAAGGAGGAAGGACCAAATAAACTGTGGCAGGCTTGACAGGACTTGGTGACTAGCTGAATACAAGGAACAGTCACCCTGGAAAATGGCAAAGCAGCCCTCCCAGTTTGGGGTTGGAGAATGATGCCATTAAAATGAGAAATACAAAAGAGAGAAGAAGCTGGAGGGAAAGATGATGAGTTGTATGCGGGACACCGTGGATTTGAAACGCACGTGCAGTTTGCAGGTGTTCAGGGCAGGACTTTGTTATCGAATGCTCGTGACACATGTTTCACACGCATGATTTATTTAACTTTACAACGACCCATGTCATGCCTGACGTAACTGACGCTGAGCTGCACGTATCAGCTGGGCTGAAAACCAGGACCGTCTAACTTAGATCAGTAGCTCCCCAAATAGCAGAGTCCACTGTCTTCCCCATTTTACAGTTGAAAACATTCAAGCCTGAGATACATTAAGTAACGTGTAGCCACTGAGTGTGCCCGAGGCTGGGGTCCTGGTTAGAGCTGGGTCCCTGGTGGGCTGCAGACTGCCTGGTGGTGGTGTTTGGAGTCACTTCGCTCCTTGGCCTCAGTGGGAGACTGCACCGCTGGTCTGCACGGTGCACAGAACGGTCCCAGCACAGAGGGTAGTGCTCGAAGCAGGGGGGCTAGTTTTTATAATGGAAAAAGGTCGCACGTAGAATATTATTATTCTCTGAATAATGGCAATGATGTCCCAAGTCCGCCCAGCCGGGGAGTAGGGGCACTCGTACTGAAATTCAGGCTCCCCATCTCCCAATCCTACAGTCTCCTCTCCCGGAGACTCTGCCTTTCTTTCTTTAAGACTCACTTCCAGGAAGGGTGCGATGCCTTACGCCAGAAATGCATTTTCCTCAAAATGGAAGAAAAAAGCTTTACCTCCCAAATGCATGTAGTGAAAGTGTGTTGGTGCTTGAAAGAGGAGACGTCCTCACTTATCTGGAAGATCCACCGCCAGCCACCTTATTCATGGTGCTGTGCACGGTCACAGCATCACTGCCTCTGGATTTGTGGCAGCCTGTCGCCGTGCCCTCTGCCCCTCTGCGCGGCGCGGGGACTGCCGTGCGGCTGCCGCGGCTCACGCGTCCAGGCCGATCTCCTCGGTGGCTGCTCGGGCACCACACGTTGGATCCAAGTCTCGAAAGCTGCGACGTCGTGCAGTCCTAAGAGAACACTTCATTTTTACTGGAGAGAAGGAGATGGCGTTTGACGCATGGCCATGCAATTCGTAAAAGAAAAAAAGTGTAAGAAAGGCTCATGATTTTTCCGTGACATGGGATGGCAGCTGGAAGTTACCCTGGAAGAAGAGGAATGTGCCCTGACATTGCTTTGAGGATAATTCCCGCGAGAGGTGCCGGACCACATGTGTGAGGTGATTACACTCCAGGGAAATTCCTTTTCCCCTCCTTCTGTTTAAAAGCTCTGCTGTGTCTCTCTCTTCCGGAGGGCATCTTCCCCCTGTGGTGTGAGCCGTGGCCACTGTGCACTGGGGTTGCGCCTTCTCAGCCGCGTGCTGTGGGAACCGGCTTGATGCTCAGTCCAGAGGCAGCAGTGCTCACCACGTGCCAAGAAAAAATGCTAAACATTGAATGAGTTATCACACACGCTCCTGTTCAACGGTAAAAGGACCAAGAGAAACCACCTCGCCCCCACTAAATAACCGGGATACCGCAAAGAAAACATTCCACCCACCCCCCCACACCTACCAGCATTTACAACTCCAGGCTTAGATCAGTAAAGACACACGCAGGTGAAATTCCTCTTCCTTGGAGTGAGGGGTGAAGAAGTTACTTACCAAAAGTCTAAACAAATATGACTACTTACGTTCAGAATGTTCTAAATTTTTTTTTTTTCAGTTCAGCGTCATGATTACACAAAGGACAATTCAGAGATCACAGTATTTTTGCGTTCATACATCCCAAAAGTGATTTTATTTCAGAATTAGATAGTTAACTTCACTGCTCTTATGAACCCTGACATTCCTCTGCTACTAGTTCTGGGATCACTGGTTTCTTCCCATATTTCTATCACTATTTCGACCTTCTTTTCACTCCCAGCCATCCCCGTTCCCTGTCCACCTGGTGCCCAGGGGCCCCCCGCGCCGTGATGGCCGCCCTCAGTCGGTGCGCACTGCTGTGGGGGCTGAACACATATAATAGACCTAGATGTAAGAATTAAAACCATAAAAATCTCTCAAACAAAATATAGGAGGCTATTATGGTTATGACCAAGGGTTAGGCAACGGTTTCTTGAACAGGGCACAAATGGCACAAAATAAAAGGAAAAGATCTATAAATTGGACGTCATAAACAACGACAAAACTCTTGCTCTTCAAAGATACTGTTAGGAAAATGAAAAGTCAAGCCAGAGACTGGGAGAATATATTGCAAAACACTTGTCTGACAAAGGACTTGTTTTGAAAACATGTTAAAGAACTCTTACAACTCAATAAGAGTATGAACAACGTAGGAAAAAGTGGGCAAGACGTTGGAACAAACACTTCACCAAAGAAGTGATGCTTTGCGCCCCTAGTCATTAAGGAACTGCAAATTCAATGCACAGTGAGACACCACTAGAGTGGCTAAAATTTAAAAGACTAATCATACCAACTGTTGACGAGATGCGGAACAAACTGAACGCTCATAAACTGCGGGTGGGAATATGAAACCACGTTGGAAAACAATTTGGCAGTTTCCTAAAAAGTTAAACATATACCTGCCATGTGACCCAGACACTCCACTCTGGGTAATTCTCCAAGAGGAGTTAAAGGAAATGCCCACACAGAGGCTTATACACGAATTTCACAGCGGCCTGATTAACGGTCGAATCTGCAGAGGACCCACATAGCCTACCACTCAGCAATAAAAGCTGTTGCTCTGTAATGACACAATGTCCTTATAACAAGGGTAAGTCTTTAAAATCCAGGCAAACAAGAGTAACTAATGGAAGAGTCTGCTTATCTAAAATTCTAGAAAATGCCCAGGAATCTGGATGTAGAGGGATAGAAAGGAAATCGGAGCGGAGAGAGCGTGGGTTACAGAGTCTCGTGAGGGAACTTGTGAAACCTAAGGGGTTGTTGGCCTGATCGTGGTGATGGTTTCATATACGTGAAATTCATCAAACTGTACACCTCACACATGTGCAATGTATTATAGATTAGTTCTATGAAATAAAGCTGTGAAGATGATGAGAGTTGTCTTTGTCTTCAGGAGTAGGTTCAGATGGATCTGACAGATCGAGTCTTGCCACCTGACCTGGGGGAGTTCAGGTCTTTAGAATTGTTTTGGGGAATCTCTCATCTAGAATTTTCTGGGATGACTCTACCATTCCTGGGACCATTCTGAGCTACAAAATGATGAAACCCAAAGCTCATGCTCTGGCATTTCAGGAGGAGCAAAGCTTCAGAGAGCCTGCAGGGGAACGGGTGGAGAGCTTCCTCAGCACAGCTACAGCTGATTGAATTGATTTCCTTATCAAATACTGCACTAGGTTTTTGGCATGCATTTAATCTTCACAACAGCTTCATGATTCATATCCTTGTTCTATAGCAAGGAAACTGAATCCGAGAAGATAATTCACTTGCTCTTCATCACGCGTGCAGGGTTTTGGGGGCTGCTCCTTTGAGGCTTGTGATGGTCTCTGATAACACGAGACCTATTTTCTCGTATTGCAGTGAGGTTCGTCTGTCACAGATTTTCCAAGCAGTGTCGGATTGGAGAGGGCAATGGCCAACTTACCACGGATGTCTTGGGCAAAAGAAATCGTCATATCATTTCATCTTCTAGGAAAAGAAACCACTTCATGATTATGAGCTCACTGCAGTCTGCTTATAATTTTTTAAATGATACATAGTAACACTTCACTTCTCTTGGTTTTGACAGATGCATGAGGTTGTGCAGCCACCAGCACAGTGAAGATACAGAGCAGCTCCTTTACCCCCAGATCCCCTTGAATCCCCTTTCAGTCAGCCACTCTTCCCACCTCGAACCCCTGGCACGCTCCGATCTATTCGCCATTCCGATAGTTTTATCTTTCCTAGAATGTCAGGCGAACGGAGTTACACAGATGTAGCCTTCTGGTCTGGCTTCTTTCACGCAGACTAAAGCGTTGGAAATTGATCGATGCGGTCACCTGATCAGCAGTTTGCTCCTCCTTGTTGGCGAGTGCTAGTATATTCTACAGCGCGGCCGTACCGCCGTCTGCGTGCCTGCTCCCCGGCTGGGACACACGGTTGCTTCTGGTTTGGGGCGAAGATGAGTATGGTTACCATAAACATTAATATAAAGGCTTATGTGCAAATGTAGATTTTCTTTTCACTTGGAGAAAATATCTAGGAGGTAGTCCCTGGAACCCTTGTGCTCTGTTCGTTGCTTTTTCCCAGCTTTTTCCCCTGTGTTTTATTTCTATTAATCTAGCTTCAAGTTCACTCTCGTCTCTGATACCTCCATCTGCAATTGAGCTCACCCAATGAATTTTTTATTTCAAATATTTTATTTTTGGTTTAGAATTTTCTATTTTCTTACATTGCTTTTAGTTCCCTCTAAGGTCTTCTATTCCCCCCCCCACTCGTTTCAAGACTATTCAATTTTACCTCGTGGAGATGATTCTAATAGCTGCTTCAACGTCTTTGTCTGATAATTCCAGCATCTGGGCATCTGCTGATTGTCTTTTACCCTGGGAATTTTTCAGATTTTCCTGGCTCTTTGTCAGTTCTGTTTGTTTGTTTTAGCAGACAGTCAACCTGTTTCAATTCAGACCACAAACTCTGTCCCGTCTGCTGTGGGCTGTGGCTCTGATATCAGGTCAGTGCCATGCACAAAGGGTCTTCTGTGATATTAAGATTTGCCGTGTGACTATTGTTTTGGCCTCAGAATTTTACGTATCTTAATTTCTTTCAAAGTTCTGTGTGATGTGGGCCAATATTAAATATCCAAAAGTAGGTTTATTTTTCTCCAGTACCCTCAGGGCAGGCTGCTGATTTCCTCCTTCTTTCGAAACATGCCCTCCCACTCTTGCCATTAGGCCTTTGATCACTTTATATCACTGTGTAGATTTCCCTTGCATGCTACCCTCTCTCCCCCGCAAATATCGTCCAGATCTTTCAAACTCACCTCCAAGGCATCACTGATACTATCAGTCCATGCTGGTGTGTTCTCTGACACCCATTTGGCTCTCAGCCTCCCTGCCTGCATAGAGTACGTACTGAGAAAATATTTCTGGAATTGAGTTTAAAAAATTTTAAGGAGTTCTGGAACATCCTTTTTTTAGGATAACATTAATCTTTCTACTTTATAATAGGGAGTGAGACTGAGAGGTATTAGTGCCTACTACGCATCAGACTCTCCCTGTACCTTATAAATATAACCTATGGCACAGGTATCATTCTCTCCACTGCACAGATGACGACAGTGAGGCATATAAAAGTTAAAGTCCTTAGTATTAGTGACTGAGCAAAGATTGGGATTCAGGTGTTCTGAATCCCCAGTCCTTTGTCTTTCCTTGAAACCACAGTTTTTTTTCTTCTTGGATATGGAGATTGTGTTACTATGTTCCTCAACATAAACCAAAATTGAGAATTAATTACCCTTTTCCCTTAATTCCTTGAGCAAGTCCTTTGCACTTAGGATCAAAAGTAGTTACATTAATTCTCCTGTTGGACTTTTGCCTTTGTTATTGTGAGAACCCTTTATTATTGGCTTTGGAGTCCCTTCTATCAGAATCCTTGAATTTGTCTTTGGAATACTTCTTTCTAGTTTGAATTTGGCATTTTGGCCTTGTGCATTTTGCTATTTACACTTGGGTTGGTTTTTTTTTTTTCCCCCTTTAAAAAGTCATCTGCCTTTTTGGTAATTGAATTTTTAAACTAATGCATCATATCCCATTGGTGAATTTCCTGTCAAGATCTCTTTGGCATGCTTTAGGAAATCTAATGATATTAAATGTATATTTGAAATAATCCTATTAATGCTCAGAAGAGGAGGTTCGAAAACTATAAGAGAATTCAGTTTTGAGTTGTGTCAATCTAAAATTGGTTGGCAATTTTTGCTTGCCTTTTAATGACTGCGTAGCAAGTCATTCAATTGTACACAGGATGTCCAGGTTTGTTGTGATGTGTGTCTTTATGTTAATGCAAATCTCTAATCCAGTTGTATACATGCTGCTAATGTACTCCATTAAGTGAGGAAAGAGAAAGTTAAAGGAATGCCTTATTTTCCAGTAGGTCACAGTTAGTATCGTGGAAGTTGATGGAAGAGAAAGGTTATAGGGAAAATTTTCTCTCTCCATAGTTGGATTGAGTATTAAGAAGCTTGATTTTGATTAGCTCAAATATACACTTGTATAGATGTCCTGAAATTTTCACCCTAGCAGGATTAGCAAGCAGAGGCCTAGGAAAGTTTATCTTACTTTACAAATGAAGGCATGAGAAGAATCTAGCAAAGTTTAATTTATACAAGTGGATACTGTGAAGCATCAGGCATTTTACGTTAAGAAAGTATTATAGCTATTTTTATGTATATAGAAATATACTTTTCTGAAATTAATGAAAAATTATCCCAAAGAAGGGATGGAGGTGGGGGTTGTGAAGAGAATCAGCGGTTTCCAGAGCCCAACTGTAGCGGGCTTTATCACCGCGAGGTCCGGCCCGTGAAGCCGGAGCGCGTGGGCAGCCCGGATCTCCAGCGCCGAGCGGCCCGACCTCGCGGGAGCTGCTTAACCTTCCTGCATCAGTTTTCCCATCTGCGAAGGGGGATGATCTTGGCACCTGACAGTCGGGCCGTCAGGGTTCAGTCAGTCAATGATACAAGGCTCTGAAAACAGCTCCTGCCGCACAGTGAGTGTCTAGTACGTGTGAGCTGTTATTTACGATTATCAATCACTTACTCCTTCCTCAGTGTTGCTGTGTACATGTTCTTATCCAGAACTTGTAGATGAAGAGCTCAAACGTGGAAAGATAAAGTGACTTCTCCTAGGCTGCACACGACTGTTCAAATCAATGGCTTGAAGATTGGTGCCGATACCAGTCTGACGCTAAAGCTCACACGCTTATTTAAGCAAAGTTTGTGAAAACAATGCTTCCATACTTGCAAGTATGATCTCAATTTTCTAAATAAAAAATTGTTTTTCTTTGACTAAGTGATTAAGAAGCAAGTTTTCCTAAGTGTCTCAAAAGAATTCATCGAGTCGAAGATTTGTCCAAAGACTACTGCAGTAGAAACTGAGCAGGTTACCCGGGACTAACGCATGGTGCTTGGGTCCATAGAACTCAAGCACGTTGGGCAAAGAGACAGCGACACATCACAGGTGCCAATACAGTGAAACTGCCCCTTGTCTGGTTTCCAAGCATCCCCACCTACCTCTTCTTACTTTTACAGGCTCTGTCTTTAAATGACATGAGGCAGATTGGTGGATGGAACACTGAGGTCAGAGTCAGAATCTTAAAGTCCTTGATGACCTGAAATTGCGTATTGGGTCATAGTAAGTTAAAAATCTGCTCCGGTTCAGAGTGGAGAATAAGGTTTAAGAGCATCACTGGCAGGGGACGTTCTTAGCACACTTCGGTCCAGCACGGGCCTGCCTGGGAGACGAAGCGTGCAGTGTAATTCAGGTGCTCGCGTTTTGTCTCCAGATTTCCTTTCCATAAAGTGATCTGGAAGAGGTTTTGTATAATGAGATTCTAGACTTGATGGAAAATCAATCAGGTACTGAAATACTCAACCATTTAGACAGAATCACGGTGACAAAATAATAATAGACTCTTGGAAGAGATCTCATATGCCCTCTGGTTCAACTTTCTGCCTGTGCTTAGAATTTTTTTTTCCCAACCTCATCTTGACCATCTCTAGTGACAGAGAACTTACTAGTTCACACATAAAAGTCATGTTTTCAGATGCCTCACTGGCTGGAAAAATGCTGTCTTAGATTAAGCAAAATGTATTTTCGGTAACTTCCATCCTTCTCTCTTATTTCAACCCTCTGAAGCCACATTTAATGTCTAGTACTGTTTTCATATTTGGCCATGATATATTCCTGAAAACTTTCCTTCAGGTTGATGGTCCTTATTCTTTTAAAGCCTTCTGGTTTTAAGCCCTTAACAGAAATGGTCACTAGACACTTGTCTAAATCCATTTTATATCTACTTTTCAGAACCGAATGCAGATGTGCAGTGTGGGCTCCACGGATCAGGCCAGAGCACTGCGTGTCCTGGACACTCCAGAACATGGTGCTCATGATTGCCTGAGCTCTCCTGGCCACTCACTGAACTGTTGGCTCTTGTTGAAGCTAATGGTAGTTATAGTCCCTTACGTCTTTTTCTGACTAGTCCTGTCTCCGTAGTCCTGTGTTTGGAGCATTTGTTTTTGTTCCTCTCCCCTCCCCTCCCCTCCCCTCCCCTCTCCTCTCCTCTCCTCTCCTCTCCTCTCCTCTCCTCTCCTCTCCTCTCCTCTCCTTCTTTCCTTTTTTATTTTATTCTGTCTCTTTCTCTCTCTTTCCTTCTTCTTTTTCTTTTTCGCTGAAGCTGGGACTGGGCAGTACTTATTCATATTATATTTCATTGAGTCTAATTTGCCCATTTCAGTAGACTGCCAGGATTATCTAGGATTTTATCTCTGATATTCTTTCTATTTGCTATTCCTGTCCTTAATTTGCAAGTTGGATCAGTATGTTTTGTGCACGAGAGCGACTAGCCCCTGGGGCTGCTGACTCACACCCTGAACCCGACCCTGGAATCGCCACAGTGAGGGAACCTTCCTGGCTCTGCCGGGAACCGTGGGAACCGGACGACAGCCAAGCCTTGGCGTGTGGGGATACGAATCAGCCCAAAGCAGGAGAGGAACCAGGTCCCATGGATGCAAGATGGGTTAGGAGGCACAGTTCAGATTTCTCCAGGTGGACTGACCACCTGTCAGCAGGAGGTGCAGCCGTAGGGAGGCAGCCCGTCCTGCTGAGTGACTGGCTACCCCGGGCTCTCCCTGCTGCCTCGCCCAAACAGGGCAGCCTCCCGTGGAGGTTTACACTGACGCGGAAGAGGCTTCCCTTGCCGAGGGACTCTTTCTGCCTCAAAGTCGCCAGCAGTGCACAACCAGCAGCCTGGAGTTTGTCTCCTTCCTCCAGGTACAGGTTACTTTAAGAGGTACCTGACACCTCAGGAAATACGTGCTCACATGGGAGAGTAATAAAATATCTTAGCACTAAAATAGCTATAAAGGAAAGATAACACATGGAACAACTGTAGTCGTTGAGCAGAAATAAGAAATCAGAACAAGCACAAAAACTAAGGACAATAAATACTGTCAAAGAGATGAGATATGAGGAACATGAAGCACAAATTCAAGAAATGATGAGCAGGAATCACGTAGAGCCGTTGAATGTGAAAATGTAATAGCCGAAATAACACAGCAAATGAACCAGAACGAACAACGAACAAAGCTTTAAAGATGAATTAATCGGCTAGAATATTTTGTCAGCGAATTCTTCCAGTAAGTATCAGGAAGGTATAAAGAGAGGGGAAATATGAAAGAATTGCTAAAAAAAATATGGAGGCTAGATATGGAAATGTCAAATATAACAGAAGTCAAAGAGAACGAGAAAAATTGAAATTACAATAACGTAATTTCTTACCCTGAGAACACAGAGGCCCTCAGATTATAAAGACTGCTACGTGCTATAAACTAAGAAAAAAAACCCGCATGTAGATGCATTGTAATGAAATGAGATTATAAAAAAAACAAGAAATTTCTAAAAACCTCCAGAGATTAAAAAACAACTCTGATACAAAGGAACAAGGATCAGATTAATATCAAATTTCTTGTGAGAAACACAGTGAAGTAGTATTTTCAAGTATTAAAAGAAAAAAGACCAAACTTACTTGATTAGAGTTTTATATTAACTAAGCTATCCATTTCAAACACAAGGATAGAGACAGTCTTAGGGAAGCAAAGCCTCAGAAATTTTGCTAATCCTCTTTGAGGAAATACTCCAAAAAAAAAAAAAAAAAAAGAGAGAGAGAGAGAGAGAGAGAAAACCAGGCCACCATTAAATGGGAAATGAAGTCAATATTGCTGTTGTCAAAATAACCAATCACTTTAAAAAGAGAGATATACCTATTGTTAATTTTTCAGATGATACCAAGAGAGCTGGGTGACCGGGAAGACTGAACTGGGAGCACCAGGCTGTGATGGAAGAACCAGGGGAAGGTGGAGCTGTTACGCATTTGCCTTGTCAAGGAACTGGGTTGGGGCCCAGGGGGTGGGTTTCAGATATTGAGAAGCCCAAGAAATTGACAGGGGAAAGTGCATGAAGTACGACGTGTATGAAACAAGCACTAGGATGTCTGGGGATTTAACTCTCTGATCAAAAGGTGGAAGATATTCACATGAGATGAAAACCAAAATCTATTACAAATAAATTCAATAAGATGAAAGGGGTAGAATATGATTTGATAGACAAATATAAACTCAAAACATGGTCTATATTAGTAAAAACACAAATTTTTAAGAAAGTCTAATAAAAATGAATATATATGCATTTAAAAATTACCTTCAAAAATAAGCAGCTGAAAGACCTATAGAGATAAATAGATAAATCAGCAATTAGGCTTTGATATATCAATCAGAAAAAATAAATATTTATCAGAGTTGAATATCTAATAGATATAAATTACTTTCAACACAAGCAGAGAACATACTTTCTTTATGAATATACATGGGACACAAAAATTGACCATGTACTAAGTAATAAAGTAAACCTCAACAACCTTTAGAGAACCAATATCATATATAGTACATACTCTGACCATCCATGTAGTGAAATGAAAAAAATCAATATAAAAAATAACTAAGAACTCATGTGTTTGCAAACTAAAGCAAAAATACCTGAATACTAGAAGAAGAAATCATAAGGAAAATTTCAAAACAGGACAAGTGACACACAAGAGACTCAGCTAAAGCAATTCTCAGAGGAAAATTTATAAGCTATAAAGGAAGAAAAAAACAAATTTGATCCGTTGGCCATCATATTTTCAGTTAGGTAACCGGTAACAATGCTCAAGTGAATTTAGCAGAGGACCAAGAGTCCTGTGACCTCACAGACCTCCCTCTGTTAAATTGATCCATAGTAATCCTGAGGTGTATTTCCATCAATCACTGTTCCGTCTAAATACATTAATGCTCAGGCTGTAATTTTGTTATACCACCATAAAGGTGTCATGGATATTTTTGTCAAATGTCCCTGCAATACGGGGTTGTGCTGTCTGTAGCGTATGTTGCAGGCAAGAAGGAGAACTTCCATGATGCGATTATCGTGACTCCTTCCTGACTCCTGATGAATTGTCTCTTTACTCCAAAACTAAATTACTTGCACATTATTTGTTTATTAATTTTTTTGAAACACTTCCTCCACGGAACATCAAACTTGCCAGTCTCAACAGTTTGTGTTACTAACTTTTTCTCTCTTTCCGAACATTGCAGTATTTATCCACCCCCAGCCTTCTTTCACTTAAGTTTTCATCAGTCTTTAAAACGTAACAGTCTTAACGTTCTGTGGCGTGTAGTGAGATAAAAGCAAGGGTCAATTCATTGGAAATTAACAGCACCGGACTCCCACGATGATGCCTTTGAATGAGTAGTTATAATCAAGGGAGAAATCTAGGAGCTAATTTTTTTTCTTTCTTCATCCTGAGCACTCGATGATCAAGAAAGCCGATCGGCAAGATCAGGACAGACGTTGACAATGAAATATTTATCCTGCTCAAGCAGAAAAAAAAAATCTGTTTTTGTAAAAGAAAACGTTCTTTTCTGCACACGATTGCCTCCCTCCACAGCATCCCTGTCCTTTTGCTTCCAATCAAGAGAAGCACTTTTTTATTCATTTATTACAAGAAACGTGAAATTGCCAAAAATTTAAACTTCTTTTTTTTTTGTTTACCTGCAAAATGACAATTTCATATGGTCCAACTTACTACCGTGTGCAAGGCATTGGGCACATGGCAGAGAACAAAAAAGACAGAGGCTCCTCCTCTTAGGACCCCGTCTCCTGTGCTGGGGCAACACGGTGGGAGAAAATCTCCAACGAACGCCTGGTGGGAAGTCAGGGATGTTGACGGAGACCGTACAATCTGTGTCTGCGTCACGAGGACAGCTATGATGCCTTCCCGTGGAGCTTGGACCACTGGCCATCAGTGCTAACGGCATTTTTGATGTTTGTACGTGTGTGATAAAGTAACTGGTTTCTAAAAGATGCTAAAAGACTCTCGGGCGAAGTCATTTCATGACGCGGGTTTCAATTGTTCCTCTGCGGTCTCACATCATTTGTCCAGGGCACTTGCTGTGTGCTGCGAGCTCTACCGGGCTAGTGATGCAGAAAGCATTTGAACTTTCCGCAGTACATTTCTGCCAGATAACAGCAGCTGGACGGATGGAGACCGTCTCTGGTGCCACGAGCATCCTCCCTCCAGCCAGGCATTTTTGTCTGCGGAGCGCAACGTGAAACTCACTTTGCGTCCCACGAACTTTCCCTGACCAAGCAGATTTGGTCTCTGCTCTTATCGCTCATGTGACAAACGCATTTCTCCTACTAATGTGTGTTTATGTGCACATAGGCATAAAAACGAAAAGTTGGCAAGAAATTGATACGGACTTGTGTAGACCGGCTGCCTCTGTCAGTGATAACGTTTGTTCATCCATCTGGACTCCCTCCAGATTACTGGAACTCTCTATACAGAGACAAGCCCTATCTCAAATTATAAACAACATCTTAGCACTTATCCTGGTGTGGTGGAGTGAATAGTACCTCAATAAATGCTCCTAGAAAATTCTGACGTTCCAGTCTTTGTGTTGTGGCAGTCAGCGTAGAATCAACTGAAGTAATTTAGCCGTGTTGCCTGTTGAGTGCTCAGAGAAAGGAAAGACATGGAATGTATATTTTGTAATTTCATGCAGCAATGTAGATGTCAACGTAACTTTTCCCTTCTCTAAACGTAACATAGCCCAAAAGAGTCATTTCGCTAGTCCACAAAACTCTTCTTTCCTTTTAAATGAAAACGGTTTCTTTCCCAATAGATGAGAAAGAAAAGTCATTGGCTTTAGGTTACATAAGGTGAGGCAGTCAGGGAAGGCCATCCCATTTCACAGGATAAGAGTGTGAACATCAAAAGCAGCAGAGAGCCCAGGCTCTGGTCGGCACCACTGCTGTCTAGCATGTGATGGTAGGAAGTAGGGTTGATTAAAATCGCTTTTTCAGAGGATTGAAAAAGAACATTCTTATCACTCCTCTCAGATCAGTGGATGTTCTGTTTATTTTCTGCCTCTTTCCACTTAATACTTATTTCTAGTTTCCAAGGGAATCCTTTTTATCTTTTGCCGCCAAGATGGTGGTTAGTGTACAAGAAATTCCCTAAGTCTGGCAAGGGCAGTAATTTTTCAGATTATGAGTACCATGATAATTGTTATTACTACCTTAAATACATTCCTGTCCAGATACTTTGCATATTACAAAAGAGACCCCCATAATTATTAAACTGTGACTTTGGCTGCCTCTCCCTAATGAAACAGTGGGTCGGTTGAATCAAAGGAGGGGAAGTCCAACTGGAGTATTTAGTGACTGTAGGGGAAATAAAAAGAGAACAAAAAGAAAATAACAACAAACTCATAAACATCGATGAAAACTCCACTGTCTTGTATTGGTATTTTAATGTATAGAACAAATTTCAGTTGCTGCAATCCGGTTTCCCCTCCAGGGCTGGTTAATACCCTACCTATCTGTGAGGCCAGAAGGGAAGGAGTTTGGCTCAGCTGGAAGCTTTGTAATGCTATTTAACTATGCTAATGTAGCATCCTTCAGTAATCATTGTGTAAACACATGCACGTAATTTCTCTGGTCCGTGTTTGTTTGTGACATGAGAATAATAACTTGAGACATTGCAAAGTTTTGTCCAATAATCTAGTATCTGAAAACATTTGTGGCTAATGTGTTTCATGAAGCCTTTTAAAAATTCAGTTGCTTTTTGAGAAGTGAATGTTGAATTCATTTAGATCCCCTGCAGAAATAACTCTGTCATTATTTTTGCAAAGTTAGCATCTCACTGATGTTAGAAAAACCTGCCAAAGTTCAAAATGTTTCAGGGAAGGTGGTAGCTTCATTTGATATCGTATTTAAGTGGGAAAGCTAATTTTATAGGGGTTGGGTTTTTCTTTTAACTTCTTTTCTTTTAACTTTCCTATCTCAGATATTCCTTGGAACTGTACATATGCTCATACATACTGTACATATACTCATATCTGAGCTCAACATAATTTGGCATCATTCAAAATTCTTTCTTACAGTAATATAATTTCCCCTGTAATGTGGCTTCTTGGGGTGGAGGTGGCACTAACTTCCCCACTTTGAATGGAAGAATAAGACTCGTCACCCTGTCATATGACTGTCATTCTGAGTCGCCTTCTTTTACGCATTCCTAGTGCTCTTAAGCCTGGGGCTAGAGGCTAGGGTTTAGAGTCCTAAAGGATAGTGTATGATGTCCCTCCATGCTCCTCAGGCTAAACTCACTGACGCAGAAGCCACATTTGTCATTTTTGTCGTAAGCGTGACTTAGTCTTGCAGCCTCAGAGCTGGGTCAGGCACTGGTGTTGGGCAGGATCAATCAGATCAAGGAGTGGCCTCGCCAGACAGTAAACATGTAAAAAAAATACAGCTTCCTCCCAGCAGTGAAAGAGATTAGTTGAAGGAATTTAGTTGTAACCAAGGGACTAGAGACTAAATCAAAGGATTTGTTTTTAAGGGTCTAGAAATGATCTACTGTTTGCATGGTGAAGACAGCTCAGCGTGTGGGTCTGTGATCCTGGTGAAATCATTTTGGGCACAGATGTGGCTGCTGGTCCTGAGTGTTGGAACTCATCCATAGAAGACACCCATGTTTGCTTGCAAGGGTAAAACTCTTACCTTGAAAGGTGAGTAGGTTTCCTATTCCTGGGAGTTTTCATTTAAAAAAAAAATGAGTAAATAAATCAACCTTTGGAAATTCACACTTTTAAGCATAAGGGCAATTTATTATCACTAAGATAATCTGCATGCTTTTGATATTTAAAGTATATGTAATTCTTAAGAGAATTTTATATGTAAGAGAATGTGATCAATTTTCTTGTGCTTAAAATTTAAGATACATGATTAAGTAATTGATTTTAGACTTGAGATATAGAAATGTATGAAAGAATTTGATTAAGTTTTAAAGTACTTGTTATAATTAGTATATAAGATTTGTTCAGTTGAATTTCAAGTTTATGGAAATTGGACTTTCGCATTTGTAGTTTCAATGATTCAAGGATTAGTTTATAAAATCTGGTGACTACAAACCGTGGTCTCTGTGCACAAAATGCCCCTCTTTAACATCAAAACACAGCGACACTTTGGACAGACGCAGAACCCGAAATCCTGTCTGTCTAGGAAATGCGTCCTTCCTCCGCTCAGCCCGGCCTGCCACCCTCTCGGAAGCCCTCCCTGAGGCACCTGGTGCACCTGCTCCAGGCCACACTCTCCCTCAGCTGTCTCTGTGGGTTCCTGCTTGTTCTGCATGATGACCCTTTGTTTATGTCTGTCCCTCGTGTTACCCACAAGCATCCTAAGGATTATTCCTGTTTCTACCCCCACTGCCTACAAAGTGCGTGTTTTGCTCTCAGCATTGTGGTAGGCTTGCTAAGGTGTCATGGAGACCCTCTAAAGTGTTATGTGACCTCGTTCTGTGACTCAAGAAGCTTTATGCCTTAATGTGGGAAGCAGCTATGAACGTCGCCGTATTACACAGCTCCGGTGGTTCTGATTTACTAGCTCTGGTTGGGCCTCAGAAATCAGGATGTCTAAGAAACCTCCAGAGAATTCCAGTGGGCAGCCAGGTTTGGCAAATGCAGGATTAGAGGGAGGCGATTAGAATCGGAAAAGCAGGTTTGAAGGCACTCGATTTTTTAAACCAGTGTTCAAAAGCCTGGCTTGGAATACAGGTTGTGGGTGTAGCAAGAAACTGGTGGTGGCCTTGTGTGTGGATCCCTCCCCTGTGTGCCCAGCTCTCATTTAGGTGCCTCTCCTGGTGGCTGAAGGGCCCTAGAGGTACTGGGGCACAGTTGCAGTCTTGGCTTCGGGGGTCTTGGTGGAGAGAACGGGGATATGGCTTTCCCCGTGGGCTGGTCCTGTGTGTGGAAAGTGGCCACTGGGAGCCTGAGGTGAGGCCAGAAAGCAGCAGATCCAGGAAAGCTCGGCTCATGGAAATCTGAGGATCTTTGTGCCAACCACAGGTCCATGGGATTGTGCCGGTCCCCTGGGCCTCCAAGAGACCAAGCAAGAGCGGAACAGGCGGGGCTCCTCCGTGTCCCCAAGGCAGACCCAGGACAGGTCAGCAGGCACTGGCAGGCTTGCTGCGTCGGACCCGCCTACAAGAGGGAGAGGCCACATTTCCTTCCATCACGTGCAAGGACATTGTGCTCTCCCTGTGACCTGTCGAACCACGTGCCCATCCAAATACAGGTCCCTTTTGATATCCAGAGAGGGGAGGGCGGTTAGAAGAAACACAACATAAGCCTAGCAGGGAAAAAAGAGAAAAAAACAAAAGCAAAACAAAACCAAAGGCTAGGAGACCTTTAAGTTGAATGTTAAATTTAAAAGAACACTTAACTTTCTGAAGCTGAAAACATGATTTTCCAACCAAATAATTGACTGATGAATTAAAGATGAGATAGTCATAGTTGAGACTGAACTTTGAGAACTAGAAGTTCCCGTGGATGAAATATGTCAGAACAGAGCATAATTGTAAATAGATGGATACAATAGGGAAAAAAGCATTTGGGTAGGGAAAAGAACCCGCCTTTAAGAGTGAAACATTACATCTTGGTGGGGGAAATGTTTGGTAACTTATTTTTAAAAAATAGTAGGAAATGTATGTCTAATTGTGAAATGTAACTATTAATGAAATGGAAAAAGTATTATAGAATTTGCAAATTAACAAGAGGAAAAAACTAGAATAATTAGAGGCTTAATCAAACTAACAAAACCAAGAAAAATAAAAAAAGAAGAAACAACAATTTGAAGTATTTAGCAGTCGTGAAGATGAAACATACATAATAAAGGGTATTAGCCATTATGGTACGTGCAAGTGGACTGTGCTCTCATGAAAGATGACTGTTTTGTTGCATTATAACACAAAACTCAGTTATAAACTGTATGATCATCACATTTAAAACAAATAAATACAGAAAACTTGAAAATAAGATTGTGAAGAGAGTCATAAGAAAGCACAAGGCAATATTAAACAAAATAAAACTAACAAAACACCTGTTTATAAAACCCTAAAAACTAGAGCATGGGAAAGGAATATATTAGTATCACAGTGTCACTGCTCTCACAATACATTAAAATAATAGCCTTGCATTTAAGATTAAGCACTAATGAGAACAAAGAGGGATATTGAGTCATGATGAAAAGGAAATATAACATTCCCAAACCTCTATGCATCAAAAATATAATAGTTAAATGTGCAAGGCAATACCTGTGCAAATGTAGTATGTGAGAAGAACATATTTATAACAGGAACGCTTTAATATGCCTTTTTGGAAAATGGACAGATCTAGTAGAAAAAATAAATGAGTCTTGAGGAAGATGAATAACACAATCAACAAACAAAATAATAACTGGAAACATAAGCTTATATTTCCCCGATAGAGGCTATCTATTTTTGGTATGACTTTCACACAAAAAAGTGCTCATGATTTAGTCATGAAGAAAAAGTTAATAAATAGAGATTTTCGGGCAACGTAGTTTAAAAGGTCGCTGAAAACATTTTACTGCTTGAATGCTAGGAAAGGCACTCGCATAAAATCTTTGAATCTAGAAAGCAAAGAGGAGAAAACTTCATGCTAAATGTGACAGGGCACAGCTGAACTCAGAGGGGACAATTTATAGCTTAAATGACTTTGTCACTAAGGAATAAATACTAAAGATAAAGGAATTAAGGAAAAATAAAGACAGGAAAGCATTCTAAGGATTTAGGAAAGGAAAAACAAAGTAAACCAAAGAGGCTAGGAAGAGAGAATTAATAAAGGCCAAAGCCAAATTTAATGAAATAAAAAAAAAATGCAACAACAAAAAATTTCAGAAGGGTAATTCAATCCAAGATTTGTTTTCTAGAGAGATCGGAAAAATTAAGCTTTGTATGGTCCTAATTCATGAAAAAGGAGAACTAAAGGAGCAAAAATGGACACACTTTGGCAGACCATTTATTATATCTAGTCAATTTTTAAAAAAGAAATTATAAGGAGGGAAATTAAATAGACTGTATTTCCTAACCTAATAGGCAGTAGATACCGACAACGGGAGAATTATTTAAAATAAGGGAGACAGGAGTTTTTCTACAGATGAATGTACTTCTCAGAGACTTTTCTAGCTTTTATAATATCTTAAGATGATTCATTGACTAACGCTAGACTTTAAAGTATCTTTAAACTTGAAAAATGGGGGAGTCAGTCTGTCTGTTTATAGCAGCGACACTCGGTGTAGCAGTTATTGGCGAGCTGCACTCCCCAGCGTCTTGCACGCAGCCTTAGCAATCTGTAACGCAGGGCTGTTAATGTCACCCTCAACGCACATTTCAGCAATTTCCTTCCAGCGCATGTTTATATTTGAAAATGTTATGAAGGTGGGAGGGAAGACTAGTATTAGTCAGGATAGTTATAATGCGGGTGGCCTCATCCAATCAGTTGAAGACCTGAGTAGAACAAAAATGTGGACCCTCCCTAGAGTAAGAGCGGCAAGCGGCGAGATGCTTAGTGATATACGAAGGGGTTAACATGTGGAATTTTTCTGATTTTAAACAACAACCATAACGTAACTTGGGACTGGATAAACATGCTCGTTATGCCACAGATCAAAGAAGCAATGGTTGCTGTTAATACTAATATTCATCATCTTTATTCTGTGGATGATACTTCTTCACCTAAAATAAAACTTGGCCTTCGAGGATGTTCATATTAAAAATAAAAATGACTTTGTGAAATGGGATGATGGAATTTGAGGAAAGGGCTAAGAAGTGTTGATTCAAGGCCGGGCGCGGTGGCTCACGCCTGTAATCCTAGCACTCTGGGAGGCCGAGGCGGGAGGATCCCTCGAGGTCAGGAGTTTGAGACCAGCCTGAGCAATAGTGAGACCCCGTCTCTACTGAAAATAGAAAGAGATTAGCTGGGCAACTAAAAATATATAGAAAAAATTAGCCGGGCATGGTGGCGCATGCCTGTAGTCCCAGCTACTCGGGAGGCTGAGGCAGGAGAATCGCTTGAGTCCAGGAGTCTGAGGTTGCTGTGAGCTAGGCTGACGCCACCGCACTGTAGCCTGCGCAACAGAGTGAGACTCTGCCTCAAAAAACAAAACAAAACAAAAAGCTATTGGTTCAGTTCTGTTCCATGCCTTTACACCTCTCGTGTACGACACTTCAGAAGTTGCCCTCTGAGAGGAAAGAAAACAAAAGACAACGTGAAAATATTATGCTGTCCATGATAAATACATGCAATTTTGTCTGTCAATTAAGAAAAATACATCTGACAAAAAATGCAAAAATTTTAAAAGAAGCATAGAGGTGCAAATTGTAACGAAATAGTTCACCCATGCAGCATTTAGACATACGTCATCTCGTTTGATTTCCTTAAAATACTTGAAAGGTACAGAGGGTATGACTTTCCTTATCGTGCACGTGAAAGAGCTAAGATTCAGTGTGCGGAACTGAGGAAGGTTACGTGGCAAATGAGTGTCACCTGAGGACTCTGCACCAGCGATCTCATCCTGTGACCCTACTCTGCCTATGCAAAGGAAATAAAGTGAAGGCTGGTTCCATTTCCTTTCATTTCATTTATGTATTAATTTATTATTTTTTACATTTCACATATAAGTAAATCTTGGCCATCTTAGGTGCAGGCGGAACCAGGTTAAAACTGATGATTGGGGGAGAGAGAGAGAGAGAGAGAGAGAGAGAGTGAGTGTGTGTGTGTGTGTGTGTGCGCGCTTTTACATAGCATACCTGGGAGAAATCCAAGCCAAACAAAGTGAAAGTTGAACATAAGGACACATTTCCTTAGCTTTCTGGGCTGTAACCTCATTTTCCACAGAGTGACGTGAAGTCCCTCTCCTCTGAGTCATTGGAACTGTCCTAGACAAAACACTCTTGGGCCTCTCCTGGGGAACAGCCTTGCGTTGGCAAGAGGCCGGACTAACAGATCTGTTTTCTCTGATTCTTACTTTGAAGGTACAGTGAATATGCAGTCTTTATTTTTAAAACACATGTACAGAAACACAACTGTTACAACATGTTCCCCCATGAATAGGAAGTTGGTCTAGGTTAATACTACTGTGCACTGGGTTTCATGGGTAAGATGGTTCAGTAAGTAAATTTCGTGTTGCTGACTTCTCAGCACTTCTGAGTTCCTTAGCAAAGCTCTCTAACTTACGCTTTCTGCTCTTGTGTTTTCAGGATAAGAGATACAGCTTTCCCCCCAAGTTTTTTTGAGGAAAGGCAACGTCATTTTAGGCAAAAGAAATCTGTTAGATATTTCCAGTTTCTTTTGTTTATGTACATGTATGTGTGTGTGTGTGTGTGTTAATTCATTGGACAAAGAAACTGTCACTAAATTCTTGCTGTCAAATTCATGATTCTATTACTTTAAAAATATTTGTTTATTTTATTTATTTTTATTTTTTTTAGGGACAAAGTCTTGCTCTGTCATCCAGGCTGGAGTGCAGTAGCCTGATCATAGCTCACTGCAACCTTAAACCCTGGGCTCAAGTGATCCTCCTGTCTCAGGAGGTAGGACTACAGGCATGCACCACTGAGCCCATCTAATTAACAAAAAAAATTTTTTTTTGTAGAGATAAGGTCTCTCTATGTTCCGCAATCTGGTCTCAAACTCCTGGCTTCAAGCAATCCTTCCACCTTGGCCTCTCAAAGTGCTGAGATCATAGGCATGCACCACAACACCCAACCTTTTCTATTTTTGAGATGGAATTTATGTAACACACAATGAAGATTTTAAAGTGCACAGTTCAGTGGTACGTAATGTATTCACGATGTTTTGCGACCACCAGCTCCACTAGTTTCAAAACTTTTTCCGTCACTCTGTTCAAGTACCCTGTATCCGTTAAGTAATAACTTCCCATCCTCCCTCCCCCAGTCCCTTGATTTTTGTCTCTATTAATTTGCCTATTCTGAATATATCATCTGTGATGGTTGATTTTACGAGTCAACATGACTGGGCCACGTGGTGCCCAGATGTGTGGTCAGGCATGGATTGTCCTGGGTGTTTCAGTGAGAGTGTTTTTGGGTGAGATTCATGTTTAATTGGTAGACTGTGCAAAGCAGATTGCCCTCCCTAACGCGGGTGGCCTCATCCAATCAGCTGAAGACCTGAGTAGAACAAAAATGTGGACCCTCCCTGGAGTAAGAGAGAATTCTTCCTGCCTTCTGGGCTTCAGACTGGAACTAAACCATCAAACCACCAGCTCTCCTGGGTCTCTAGCTTGCTCATCCACCCTGAAGATCTTGGGACTTGCCAGTCCCAATAAATGTGTGAAACAATTCCTTGTATTCCCTTATATTCCTTATAATAAAATCTATTTATAAATCTCTCTCTCATTCTATCTATGTATCATCTATCTCCTCCTGGTCTGTTTCTCTGGAGAACCCTAACTAATACATCATATAATACTAATCGTACAGTATGTGACCTTTTGTGTCTGCCTTCTGTTACTGAGCATAATGACTTTCAGATTCATCCATGAGTCGTGTGTGTATCAGTACTTGATTCGTCCTCGTGGCTGAGTAAGTTCCCCTGCAGGTGTATACCACAGTTTCCTTATCCATTCATCCATTGATGAACATCTGGGTAGTTTTAAACGTTTGGATGTCATGAATAATGCTGCTGGAAACACTTGTGTATAGTTTTCTGTGTGGACATTTGTGTTTATTAATATTTGTCTTAGGTATATACCTAGGAGTGGAATTGCTGGATCAGATGTTAATTCTGTGTTTAATTGTTTGAGGAATCATCAACTGTTTTCCACAGAGTGGAACAACTTTGCATTCCCGGTAGCAATGTACGCGGGTTCCTATTTCTCCACATCCCTGCCAAACTGGTTATTTTCCATTTTCACAAGTAAAGCGGTCCTGGGAGGTGTGAAGTTGTATCGTGGTTCTGATTTGCATTTCTTTAATAACAAATGATATTGAATATCTTTGCTGTGGTTGAGATGCAGTTATGGATGGCACTGGCGAAAACAAGCATCCTTGTCTTGTTTCTGATTTGGAAAGACAATTCTCAGCTTTTTACCATTGAGTATGATGTCAGTTGTGGTTTTCTCAAAAATGCCCTTATTTTGTTAAGGAAGTTCCTTTCTATTCTTACTTTTCTGAGTGTTTTTGTTATGAAAGTGTATTGAATACGATCAAATGCTTTTTCTGCATCAGTTGAGATGATTATTTTTTTTCTATTAATTTACCTCATTCATTCTATTCATGAGGCAAATTACATTGATTTTCTTTTGTTGAACCACCCTTGCGTTAATGTGATAAATACCATTTGATCTTGGTGTGCAATCCTATTATATGCTGTCAGTATTATTTTACTAGTATTTTGTTGAGGCTTGTGTGTGTCTGTGTGTGTGTGTCTGTGTGTGTCCGTGTGTGTGTGTCTGTGTGTGTGCGTGTGTCTACCTTCCTAAGGGATATTGGAGTGTAGTTTTCCTGTAGTGTCTTTGGCTGTGTTACCAGTATATTGCTGGCTTCATAAAATTTGTTAAGAAGTGTTCCTCCCTCTTCTAATTTTTAGAAGAATTTGAGTATGATTGTTGTTAAGTTTTTTTTCAGTATTTGGTGGAATTCACTGGTGAAGCCGTCTGGTCCTGTACTTTCTGTGTTGGGAAGCTTTTGATGACTGATTTGTTTTCTTGTTGTATGGCCTTTGAGGTTTCCTGTTCCTTCTTGAGTCAGCACTGGCAATTTGTGTGTTTTTAGGAATTTGCCCACTTCATCTAGATTGCCTAATTGTTGGCATATGATCTTTATAATTTCTGTAAGGTCGTCACTTTCATTTTTTATTTTAGTTACTTATGTCTTCTCTTTTTTTTTTTTCTGTCAGTCTAGCTAAAGGTTTGCCAACTTTTTTGATCCTTTCAAAGAACAAACTTATGGTTTTGTTGATTCTATTGTTTTTATATTCTTTTTTTTTTTTGTATCTCCGTTCTAATCTTTATTATTTCCTCCCCCATACTGGCTTTGGGTTTAGTTTGCACTTCCTTTTCTAGTTCAGTTAGGTGGTTGAATTGAGATCTTTCTTCTTCTTTAGTGTAGGTATTTACACCTGTAAATTTCCCCCTGAGTCTTGCTTTCACCATATCCCATAAGTTTTGGTAGATTGAATTTTTTGTATTCATTTGTCTTAAAGTATTTTTTAATTTCTCTAGTACTTTCTTTTTTGACCCATTGGTTGTTGATATGTATTGTTTAATATATACGTATTTGCAAATTTTCTAGTTTTTCTTCTGTTATTGATATTTAGTTTCATTACGCTGTGGTTGGAGAAGACAGTTTGCATAATTTTGAACTTTTGAAACTTATCGAGAGTTGTTTTATGGCCTGACATATGGTCTCCCCTGAGAGTGCTTTGTGTGCACCTGAGAAGAATGTGTATTCTGCTGTTTGATGAAGCATTCTGGGTCATATTTGTTCTAATTGGTCTATAGTATTGCTCAAGTTCTTTATTTCTTTATATTTTCTGTTTAGACATTCTACCCATTATAAAAAGTGATGTGTTAAAGTATCCAACTGCTGTTGTAGAACTGTTTATTTCTTTCTTCACTTCTGTCATTATTTGTTGTATAATACTTGGGACTGTATTATTTGGTGCCTTTGTTTATAATTGTTATATTGTCTTGATGAATTGACCCTTTTATCGATATAAAATGTCTGTCTTCTATGACAACTTTTTACTTAAAATTTATTTTTTTCTGATATTAGTATAGCCACTCAGTCATCTTTTGGTTACTATTGGCATAGAATATCTTTTTCCACCTTCTCAGTTTCAACTTATCTGTCTTTGGATCTAAAGTGAGTTTCCTGTAAGCAGCACATAGTCGGAACATGTTTTGTTATCCAGTCTTCCATTTTCTGTCTTTTATTTGGTGGGTTTAATCTATATTTACACTGATTACTGATAATAAATAACTTGCTTCTGTAATTTTGCTATTTGTTTTCTATATGTCTTATATCTTTTTTACTGTTGTTCTTCAATTCTTCCAATATCACCTTCCTTTGTGTTTGATTGATTTTTTCTGGTATACCATTTTTATTCCCTTTTAATTTCATTTTCCATATATTTTTTAGTGATTTTCTTAATGGTTACCAGGGGGTAACAGTCAACATTCTAAATGTATAACTGGTTTGAAATGATGCCAGCTTAGCTTTAGTAGCATACATTAACTCTGCTCTTACCCAACTCCATTCCCCTTGTGTTGCTATTAATTACATCTTTATATGTTGTGTGCCCGTTATAATAGGTTTATAATTATTGTTTTATGCATTTGTCTTTTAAATCATACAGGAAACAAAAAGACTAGTTATGAACCAAAGGTGCAATAATACTGGCTTTTATGTTTACCTATGTAACTGTCTTTATGGGTGATCTTTATTTCTTCATATGGCCTTAGTTTCAGCCTGAAGGACTCCCTTAAGCATTTCTTGCAGGGCAGGACTGCTAGTGACAAACCCCCGTAGCTTTTTGTAAATCTGGGAATGTCTTAGTTTAACCTTTGTTTTTAAGAGATGACTTTGCCAGATATAGAAATATTGGTTGAAAGCTTTTTAAATATCAGTGCTTTAAATACATCTCGCTGCCTTTTGGCCTCCATGGTTTCTGATTAAAAATCAGTTATTAACCTTATTGAGGATCCTTTATATGATATATTGCTTCTCTTTTACTATTTTCAAAGTTTTCTGTTTACTATGGGTTTCAACAGTTTGAGTGTAATGTGTCTCTGTGGATCCTTTTGAATTTTCCTTGCTTGAAGTTGAGTTTATTCTATGTGTAGATTCACATCTTTCATCAAATTTTGGAAGGTTTTGACCATCATTTCTTTTAAAAATTTTTTTCTGCCCTTTACTCTCTCTTTTCAACTTCTATGAATTTTATAACGTGTATGTTAGTATACTTGATAGTGTGCGACAGGACCCTTAGGCTCTGTTATTTTTTCTTCATTTTTTTCTTTCTGCTTGTCAGAATGAGTAATTCTAATTAAAACTGTCTTTAAGTTCACTGATTTTTTCTTCTGTCTGCTTGAATATACTGATGAACCCTTCTATATAGTAAATTTTTTAAATTTCAGCTGTTTTATTTTCAGCTCCAGAATTTCTACTTGATTCTTTTTAAAAATAATGTCTATCTCTTTATTGAATATCTGTACTTGTTCATACATTGTTTTCTTGATTTAGTTCTTTGTTCATGATTTCTTTCAATTTTTTGAGATATTTAAAGCAGTTAATTGCAAGTCTTCTTCTAGTGAGCCCAATATCTGGGCTGGTTTCTATTCATTTCACTCTTTTCTATAAATGGTCTATACTTTCCTATTTATTTGTATGCTTTGTAATTTTTTTTTTTTTTGAGATCTGAGCATTTTATAATGTGATAGCTCTGGAAATAAGATTCCATCTTTTCTCCAGGGGTTGCTGTTGTTGTTTGATGAAGGCTGTAGTTAGTTGTCTCTTTGTTTAGTGACTTTCCCAAACTAATTTTGGAAAATAGGTATATTTGGACTATATTCCTTGTCATGTGTGGTCTTTGGAGTGTGTGTTGTGTTATCTCTGCAGTCAGCTAATGACTTGACAGATTTTCTTAAATGCCTGAGTCCAATATAAGAAAAGCAAAGAAAAAAATGTATCTATATTTTTAAATTTCCTCTGACCTATGCAGTGGGAAAAGCCACATTAGCTAGTGGGAGTTTATATAATGTCGAACTTCTATGCTGGCCCCCTCAGTGATCAAAAGCAGTACTCAAAATGCATAATTCCTCTTTTGTGGGGACAAAGTCCCTATTGCCCATTGTGGCTTCAGCTAGCCACACCAGGATCATGAGTGCCATCCCCATGGCTGCCAGTCATGGGGCTTGGTGATGGTAGATGACAGTCAGTAAGCAAAATACCAAAACTCAATAAAATCTTCATCAGGTACTTCCCAGGATGTTGAAAGTGTTTGTCTAGACTCCAGAGTTCCAAAATTGTTTCTTTAGACAGTTCTTGCCAGCTCAGTAGGGTTTTTTTGTTTTGTTTGTTTTGTTTTTTGTGGAAGGACTGATTCCTAGAGCTTCCAACTCCATCTTTTATAATTTAACTTTTGTATTACTTTTGTTCTTCTCTCTATTAAGAAGAATCCAAAGAAACATTTAGACCCTTAGCCTTGGTAGAAATGACTCATTCACTAGTTTTCCTATTTTGTTGCTATGGGCCGGAGAGTAACAAGTAGGAATCTGGAAAATGTATCAAGATTTGAAATAAGCCAATGTGGATAAACTACTCCTTTGGACTACAGAACCTCCTGAAAACAGCAAAGAAATAGAGTGATTTTGAAGACTGTTATGAGAATGTGGGCAGTGTGATTGTTTTAATTAGTTATATTAACTTGCAGAAGAAAACTGCATTATTTAAAAGCATTGTATACTGTGATAAAAAGACAAAAATAAAAAAAAATTATTGTGGGAAACAACTTCAGATCTATGAATAATGTTTGTGATAAATTTACAATATGAACAGTATACCATTATAAAACATTTCTTAGAACAGCCCAAACAAGGCATCTTGGAAACTTGGAAAGGTACAAGTGATAATTTAGTATGAGGCTTTTCTATTCCAAAGAAATGCTCTTCTTTCCTGGTGTGCGTGTCCAAGTCAACAAGCTTCTTAACAGGAGGAGATAATATCACACAAATGAAATTATAAGTGTCTCTATTAAAACACACCCACTTTTTGCAACTGATATGCTCTGAAAAAAACTACAAAAATAGTTCATTTGTGATATTTACCAATTTTTCCTAAGTTTTTAGCAAAAGCAATATTAACATATATATTTTTACTATGTAATGCTTATAACTCTCCACAAGGTAAACTGCTATTTTTATTTTCTGGTTATTAACAGGGCTTAGAGAGGTCAATCCCCTGATCTAGGGCTAATAGAAACTGAATTTAAAAGTATCATAAATTAGAGATAATTTAATCCAACTCTCTCATTTTATAATGAGATCCAAAAATGCTTATTGAACAAGGATCCAATTTTATGTTTTGTTAAGTGAGAAAGACTAGTTTCTGGCCGGGCGCGGTGGCTCATGCCTATAATCCTAGCACTCTGGGAGGCCGAGGCGGGCGGATCGCTCAAGGTCAGGAGTTCGAAACCAGCCTGAGCAGGAGCGAGACCTCATCTCTACTGTAAATAGAAAGAAATTAATTGGCCAACTAAAAATATATAGAAAAAAAAAATTAGCCGGGCATGGTAGTGCATGCCTGTAGTCCCA
>CAUYRT010029543.1:0-45713 GCA_963574885.1 Lepilemur ruficaudatus
AAATAGAAAGAAATTAATTGGCCAACTAAAAATAGATAGAAAAAATTAGCCAGGCATGGTGGCGCATGCCTGTAGTCCCAGCTACTCGGGAGGCTGAGGCAGAAGGCTTGCTTGAGCCCAGGTGTTTGAGGTTGCTGTGAGCTAGGCTGATGGCACGGCACTCACTCTAGCCCAGGCAATAGAGTGAGAGACTCTGTCTCAATAAAAAAAATAAAAAAACAAAAAAGAAGAAAAATTATTTAAAAAAAGACTCGATAAGTAAAACTGGAAAACATAAAACCTCCACAAAAAAGGCCCCCAGAGAGAAATTACTTGCAATAGACTTTAAGAGATTTATTGAGATAAAATTTACATACCAAAAAGTTTGCCCATTTAAACTGTCCAATTCAATGGTTTTTAGATTACATATGGAGTTGTGCAACCATAATCCAATTTTAGAACATTTTCATTTCCTTTCAAAAAACCTTGCACTAATTAGCAGTCCTCGCCTTTCCACCCCCATGTTGTAGCATATATCTGTACTTCATTTATTTTTATTGCTCAATAATATTCTTCCATTGTATAGATATAACACTTTTTTGTTTATCATTCCTCAGATGATGGATGCAGCAGACTTTGTAAGGCAATTTCAATTACCTCTGCTGGGGATTAGTATATTTAATATAGTCTTTGGTTCCTTTGCAGAATATCTGTATTTGGTTTAATATTTCCTAGTTTAACAAGAGCCCAATTATTAGACCATGGCCATCAAAGAATGGCAACTGCTTTAGACCGTCTCAAATCTTTTTAGATACCACACTTCTCAGAACAATTGCCTGTTCTGGTTCTATACATTGGGTTATAGCAGTTTTCCCTCAATTTTAACTTCATATACCCACAAACAGCATGATATGTTCTCTTCATCATGCTAATGGAATTTGTACAGACTACTCTTAATTTATTTTGAACTTGAGATAAAACAGCTTTCAAAATTAGGACTAGAAGTATTTTCCCATCATTGCTTTCTCCACCTATTTGTATCCATGCTAACACAGAGCTGCATAAATATTAAATTGCATAAATAGTAAATTATATACATTTTTTTCTAAATGTGTATATGTGTGTACCTGTTAATATGTGCGTGTGTGAGAGAGGTGGAGAAATGAGAGAGAGGGGGGAGAGATAGTGAAAGAGAGAAACTCATCATGAACAAGCATAGATATATACAGAGAGATACATTAGTTACATAGATATCTCACTACCTGTAATTTAGGTAGGAAAATTGTGAAATACTATGCTCTAAAAAGGTTTTTCTTCAGATTTAAAAGATTTTAAATTTAAAACAAACCCATATTACACAGTAAATCATAAAATGATAATTTTAGAAGCCTCATTTGAGGCTTTCTCTAGAGTATTCTCCAGGAAAAAAGAGGTAAGATGAAAATAAATCTCAAATACGTTCATTTGAAGCACTCTTTATAAATTTATTTAATTATTCTATTTTCTAAAAAAAGTAAAGGCCACTTTCAAGAGTATACTTTTTTAAAAAAAATTGGCATCTCTGTTTCTTACTAGTTCTAAAGATTTTTTAAAAAGTTATAATATAATCTAATGGTGCTGAAATACTGCATCAGCTTTTAACAAAAGAGCCAATACTGCAATGCTGCTATTTTATTGCCCACGACGTATGGTTTCCAGTTGAGTATCCCATTAACCTTAGAGTGCAATGATATCATTTTAATTATATAAATTGAAACAGCAACGTATAATACCTATATCATGTAAAAATGGATTCACTTTATGTGAAAGTGTCTAAACTATCTTTCACTATGAAGTAATAAATTAGATGGCAAACCTGCCTGTAAATTTAATTACTGGTAATTTTATTTTCCTCCACGGTTTAACCTCTCTTAGAGTCTGACCGGGAATAACATAAATCTGTACTTCTGTGGACTACTTTGGAAACTACTGAGTAATGATAAATGAGTATTTGCCCATATTTTAACTTTGGAAAAGCAAAGAAATATAAATGTGCATGGGAAATAATCATGCCAACCTATAAAATCATCACAACTTAAATTTCTAATTTAATAAAAAGTATGGTTTACTCAATGATACCCTTTTGTTCAAATATCTAATTTAATAATATATTTCAAGGACATGAATTATTTTTATGTATTTGAAGGCCCAAATAACTGAGGAAATGTAAGGAAAAAGATGAGTTTCACATAACAGAGATGTTTGCATTAGCTTAAGAGAAAGACAAACTTATATGCAGTACAGTGCTGCCCAAAATAATCAAGTATTAATATCACAATGGTCACATGGGAAGAAACTCATGGAACATTCAGGAGAGGTTTGGAGGTACAAGAAAGAGTTCCCCATAAATGCTTCCTATATTTCTTTAGAACTCCTTACAGGATAGCTGTTTCTAAAGGTGTAAAAAGGAAGCATGGTTATGAAGGGTGGAAGTTAGTATACATTTCCAAGTTAATTTATTGTGACATACATCTGCTGAAAACAATCAGGGGTCTTCCTGAGAACAGAAAGGAGGGTATAGCACAACGTGGGTCTAAGACCCATGTCACTCAAACCAGAGTGCCTGGATCCACATCTGGACTCTACCACTTACTGGCTTTGTGACTTGGGCAAGCCATTCAACCTCTCTATACTTCCACACCTTCATCTGTAAAATGGGCATAATAAAACTGCCTGCCTCATAAGGTGATTGTTTGGATTAAGGTTGTACAATGTTTCATGGAGTGGTGAGCACAGAATAAGTGTCGCATACACACTAAATCTGCCATTGCTATCCACAATTCTGCATATTTCTATTTGTTTCTTCCACTTTAGGGTGAACCTGTGGGCTTGGCCTTAATCATCTAAGAGTTTTATCCTGGATGTGTCATTTATTAGCTCTGTTACCTAGAGACAGTTTCTTTTCTTTTAAACTTCTCTAAGCTTCAATTCCTAATCTATAAATTAAAGCAACATTTAGAACTCATTTCCTATATCTGGTGGGAAAATTATATGAGATATTCAGTGCAGAGCCTTACATATATTAATAACATTTAGTAAGTGTTACATCTTACCATTTTAATGTGGAGATATATATATATATATATATATATATATATATAACAAACAGGATTTTGGAAGATGTACTACAATTTCAGTAAAATTTTAGCACACCAATTATATCTATCAAACCATAATTTAGGAAAACATAGGAAAGCCTTTTTCACAGTTAAACATAGTATTTACAAATTATATTGCTGTCATTATCAATAAATACTCAAAATGATCCCAGTAAGCACTGAGCTGTTTTAAGATACACTTAAGAATTTTAAGATACACTTTAAATTCAGGAAATTTAAATTCACCATATACAGTTTCTGAATTACAAAGGAGGATAAGAGGTTCATAACCCATATCCGGGCATATCACAGTGTTCTAAATGTAAAAAGCCATTTTACAATTTTTGTAAGGCAAGCTTAGGCTAATGTTTCCACTAAATCCACAAACCACTCTTGATTATGCAGCTAGCAGACAATTTGAGGGTATCCGAAGTCACATTTTCATGATATCCTGATGTGTGCACTAGAGGTAAAACAGAGTTAACCACAGATATAAAACCTGAAAGGCAATTTCTGGTTTTAAATTTGGTGAGTACCAGTAACTCTGTTACTCCTGCTGCCGGCTCCGCCAGCAGGAAGGCCTCCATCCAGGCAGAAGCCCAGAATGCTCCTTACCATAGGCCGCCTATTTTCCCAGGCATATCACACGGAGAGGAGGCTGAAAGAAAACTGCAGTAGTGCAGAGAGCATTCAACACGATATGGACAATCAAAGAAATGACTGAGAGCTGTGCTGAAGTAAGAAAAAAAAAAAAAAGGAGAAAACGAGAGGACAGAGAGGGAGAAAGGGGGATAAAATAAAAGAGGAGGGGAATGAGAGGGAAAAATGACAGCAGGTGCAGGGCATACAAACAAAAGGGCAACTTGTGCAAATGAAGGAAGAATCAGAGGATAGTTTCTTAAAAAGGAAAGTTTTAAAAACTGTCCATTTTGTTTCTTTTATATAATTAGTAGGAATATGTTTCTACTCTCAGACATTGCTCTAATTGCTTTACACATTTAATATTCACAACATTACGAAGTAGCTATTCGTATCTATCTACAAGACACAGATGAGGAAACAGAGGTATAGGAAGGTGAAGAAACTTGCCCCAAACACGTAGCAGGTATTATTAGTGAAGACGGCAGTGGACAGAACAAAGTCCCAGCCCTCAGGAAGTTAAACCTAAAGTGAAAAGGACACAGGCTGGATTTGCTCTGGATTTGGAAAGATGCTTGGAATTTGCAAGAGAACAAAGTACAAGTGCATCGAATGTGCCCATTTAACACACCTTCCATATTTATTTACGCTGCACAGTTGCCACTTTATCTTGTGGTGCAAAAAGTTTTGCAATTAAAACATTTCATCGCTTGTTCCTTGATCGAGTCAGAAGACAGAATTTCAATGAGACAAAATTTACTTTAACATTTTTAATGCAACTCAAATGCTGTGGTTGTTCTGCCAGCTGTCAATGGGTATTCTGACCCAACATATTTTTGCTGAATGTCTTTTAATAATGTACATCACATTTCACAGCACAAGTTGATGGAGAACTGCATTCCAACTCCACCAACCCTTACCCTTCCACATGTTTAAAACTCTATTTAGACGCCAGAACAAACCCAGACACAATTTTGCTGTGTAAGTCAATCTGCTGACCACCAAATCAATTCTGCCCAACAACTGTTCCAAAAAGGCACTTAAATCAAATTTGCTACAAAGGTACTGCAGAAAATGACACATGCGCAACTATACTTAGCCGTTCTACACAGATAATTAATCCCAGCAGATTCAAGGCTCACATTTGAGTCCAGCTCTCAGTGTCACTATCTCTTTAAGAGAGACATTTGTTGATAAAATAATTCCAATATATACATATCATTTATGTCTGTGTTAGTAATAAACTACAAAGTATAAATGGCTTTTAAGATTTTGATCTTATATACCAATTCAATATAACCTTTTCTGACTTGCATTTCTTTTAGCTGTATTAGTAGAAACAAGGGAACTACCTGTAATGAAATTAGTAGAAATTGACTAAGAATTAAAAAAGGCACCGAATTAATTCTAAAGAAATCATAAAGTTAACATTAAAGAGGGAAATGTAACATTGAGGTGACAAATGTAGGGCTTTTATTTATCTCTCACAGAGAAAGTTATGTTGGTCACATCAGTAAACAGGACTGAGTGACAGCGACTGACCGTGGAACAAACTTCAGGAAGGTATAAGAGAGATGTAGCCATTCCATACCTGCAGAGAGAGCAGCAGAGCCAGAACTGTAGGAAAACAGTGGCCTCTGCCCCTGGCTAGGGATGCTGGGTGACTTACAATATTGAAGAAAAATAAAACACTCTTTTGGAAGTTTAAAGACTATGTGTATGTATACACAAACATACACCTGCATATTATAAAGTTCTCATTCTTCTATTTGACTAAATTTGCACACTGTCATTTTTTTTGGTAAGGATAGATTATTATGAAATGAATACTGGGGTTTCTTCTCTTTTCTTTTTAATTTGTTACTCAAGTTAACTTCCCTCCCTAAACATGGATTCAGATGCTAGGATTGACTAGATCATAACTGTGAAGTACCATAGCATAACTTTCATTGGGTTATATACGAAAAAGCATAATCACAAATCAAATGTTTACATTTACACTGTGGCTTTTCCAAATACACCTAATGAACAAATATCTTAGTGTAATTGTTCATAGCATTTGGATTCAAAGAGAAACTGGCTACAATTGGAATAGAGTTTAAAAAAATCCTATTTGTATTATTTGCATAGTTAAAATTATCATACCTAGTTAGGTCAAGGTCTTCCTTTATCAGAAATATAGTTAGATGAAGTTATTCAATGGATTAGATGTTTAAAAACAGGATACAGTCTCATCCACTTGGAGTGATTCATACGTTCTCCGGCAGTGAGGAAGACACAGAAGAGGCAGGGATGAGGTGACATTTTGAGGTCCCTTCTACTTTGGTGGTTATCATTGGCTTTTTCTAACATTAAAGTGATGTCCCAGCAGAAATTCAGGTAAAATAAAATGAAATTGAACTGTAAATATCTAAAATGTGACTTAAAACACAAAACTCTAATGTAAGAAAAAATTAAGATGCTCTGTTTTTAATGTCCCATTGACTAAAATGTAGCCCCAGCCATAGGGTATTGACATGGCTTGGGAAGTTTGAATGGGATTTGGTATTCACTCTTGTCACTTTGTTAGAGAGTATAGGCAACATTGTTTTCATTTTCCTATGGAGAGACAGAAGTGGGCATGATTCTCCAATGGTTTGGTAGAGATAAAAGTAGCAGCATTGAAATACCATGATTTCAAAGTTGTTCTACTGTATTTTGATCCAGTTCAGAACATTATCAAAGATCATTTTCATTTAACCAGGAAACTGAAGTTGATACTGAAAAAAAGACTATAGGTTCCCAGTTACTAACTATACTCTTGGCAGGTTAGATATTTACAATTTTGTTTTCAACAATTCAGACAAAAACACAGAGATATCAATCCTGAATTCACAGTAGGAGGTTCCACACTGTATTTTCATTTTCTTAGCCACAGCTATAAATCAAATAGCTTCAATAGTTTTATTTTTCAATTTTAATATGGAAGCTTCCATACCTCTTGCATTTTCCCTATAATGTTTCTAGTTTCTCTAAATAATTGTGAGTTATTTTTAATTCTTCAATATTTAATACTTACATTATTGGTGTTCTAATTTTTTTTTCCTTTTTAAGCAAAGCAAAATAAAAAATATGTTTTTCTCTATAAATTAGAAAACAATGCAACAGGAAAAAAAACTTATACATTGTCTATAGTTTTTAAATAATCTGACTCAATGAAAATATTCAACAATTCCTCATGGGCAGTTTCCCGATAAATAAAAAATGATATGAATAAGTAAAAAAGCTGAATTAAATTTCCAAATGGGTCTACCTGGATTTCATTCAGTCCCTGGGCATATAAGACTATCACTATTTTCATAGTAAAAATAGTTATATTATTTAAAAGCAATTATTTTAGTTGTTTTTAATTACCATTTGTATAATTTATTTAAAATATTAAAATATCAGTACAATAACAATTAAGTGCAATTTAAGTGATTTTCAAGGAAAGCAATGAATGCCCACAATTTGAAACACAAATCAAATAATTCTACACTTTGCATGCAACCAGAAAAGACCTCATAGAGCCAAAAAAATCCTCACTAAAAGAAAACTGAAAGCTCTTCTAAAAATGGTAGGAATATTCTCTCCCTGTCACTCCTAAAGTGAAAGTATTTCTTAAAAATCATGCTTTGAAATGCTTTAAACAACTATGGCCATTTGGGTAATGCAAAAATGCAGACTTTTAATTAAACAATCAGTATATTTATTACCTTTAAAGTAGTGAATTATTAGCACATCCAAATGAGTTAATGTTTTTTTAAAGATTAGAACATTGGTATTAATATATTTAAGTCTTTCAGAGAGACTGCAAACGGCAAGTGAAGTAAATAGGCATAATCTGATCCACGGGCTTTCTGGGCTTTATGTGTTACTATGTGGATCCAGTCTTGGTAAAATCACAGCCCATGAAATTTCCATTTCCTTTTGACCAATTTCCTACTCTCCACATCTTCCCACTGAAGAAGATCTGTGGATTCCTCTACAACTACTTCCCATTCTCTTCTTTCTCCCCATATGTCCAGTGAGAAAAGTGGCTGAAGAGCCCCAATGATTCTCACTTTACTGCTAGTGCAAAGTAATTACTTCTGACTTCACCTTCTGCTTTAGTGATGTGTATGTGTGTGTGTGAGAGAGAGAGAGAGAGAGAGAGAGAGAGAGAGAGAGAGAGGGAGAGAGAGAGAGAAAGAGAGAAAGTGAAAAGAAAAAAGATTCTTTTAGGTTTTACTTTTTTCTGAAAAGCTGTTTCTCAACCTAGCCAGGCCTCGGCAGACACGGTGCACGCCTGTTGGTCTTTCCAAGCTGTGTGCAACCCATTTCCTTACATGAAGCACAGGCTAGAGCACCATCCCATGAGATTTTCTTACCTATTAACGTCATCTTTTCTCCCTGAATTAAGAAAGGATGTTGAAATTCAAGTGAGAGCAATGTTGCCGTAAGGACAACCTTGAATAGACTTTAAAATGGCACTTTTTGAAATAAAGCTACTTCAGCTATTATAACCCATGAGGCCCCTCACCACTGATCACTGCGGAGTCCAGTGAGAACCTCTGGCTCTTTCTTTAGTAAGAGGGTTGCTTCCACTTGATCCCCTCTCCCTTGCTGAAGAGATGTGAGAATTCCTCATCGTTTGTCCTGGCTCCTCACAGACTTTGTACCCTTCTCATCAGACAAAGAAAACTACTGGGCTTGAAGTTGTTACCAAGAGATTTTTTTTTTTTTTATTAATATCCCCAGGAAGTCAGAATCTTACAGATAATGTGTGACTAACAGGGAAGAGGGTCGATGTTGTCTGTCCTGGGATGGCCTTCCAAAGAGTCTCTCCCTTCTGCAAGGCACTCACTTTAGGCAAATATTCATCAGGACCACTCCTCTGTGACGTTTCTGTCCTGCTCATGGACTCCTAAGTTCTGCCTCTAACTAACTTTACTGCTTTTTTTCTGCATAAATATTAACAATATATCAGAACCCAAACTAAAATGTATAAGATACTTTCATCTACATTATCTCATTTGATACAACAAAGAGGAGGTGGGTGTTTGGATATTTTGAACATCATCTATTTTGATAGAGTTTCCTGTTAACTCCGTACATACAGTTAATAATGTAATAGCTGGTTTTGAATTTAGGATTGCAATATTCTGCATCTAAGATTTAGTGAACCAGTTGAATAGACAAAGGCAGGGGGACCTCTCTGATGCAGCTATTTATTCTTAAATTGTGCATGTTTTCTTTTCTCTCTTCTTAATTTGCAACTTTGAAATTGCTAAGACTATGCTTTTAAAAGCTGCCTGATTTATTTTGGTTAGTGAAGGAAGAAATATCTGGATGGTTAGTCTTAAGTACTGATTTTTGGCTTTTCTTGGCTCCAGACACACTGGAAATCTTGGATGTAATTTCAAACACTTCCCCCAAGCTTCCCCTACTATTGCTGCTTCACTCTTTCTTCTTCATTATCCATCACTTAAAAAGTACTGATTCCTCAGATTCACTCCCCAATTTTAGGTGGACGTGGTGTCCAGCGCTGATCAGAACTATGCAACATCACATCAAATTTATTATTTCCTTACTACCAAGCATAGATGACCCAGGCTACCACGGAAAAATAGAAGAATCCAAGCTCGTGGCTGAATAGGTTGTTAACAATTCCGGTTTCCCTCTTCAACTGCTTGCCTCTAGAGACATACTGCCTTAAGTGGGCAGACCACTGAGAAAATTCCCGTCTGACAACTGTCTTCAAAGACAGGTCAAGGGAATTAACCCGTAGTTAAGGAGGTGAGGGTGTGCTTAAGTACTTTAAGCACACAGACAGTTGTTGCCCACAGAGATTGGAGCAGCTGGTTTCTATCTTCGATGGAGAATGAACAAGAGGAAATGGGATAGCACTATGGGAGGAATGATGATCTTTAGACAAGAAGGAGGAAGCCTTGATAACATTTATTAAGCATTCACTGTGGGCCGGGGCTTTGCATACTTTGCTTCATTCAGCCCACTGGAAACCAAGGTTAGAGAGTCTCTCCAAAGTTACCAAAATAATAAGTGGTGGAACTTGTATTTCAGCCTAATTTTATACAACTGAAAGTCCTTTCCACTACAGCAGTGGTTCTTATATTTTATGAGAAGAAAGAGAACTTACAACCCTTGGAAACTCTTATGAAATCTGTAGACATTTTCCTAGAAAAAATATACACGTACACACACACCCAAAAGATCATACACACGTATTTATCTGGTGCATAAAGTACAGAACCCTAATAAATTCCCTGCAATGAAGTGTGCGTGGGTCAAGAAATAACAGCAAAAACTGAGCCTAATTACAGCATAAAAACAATAATAACTTGGAGAAGAAATAGCAATGTTTAAAAAAGAGGAGATGGCACAAATCCCTTTCAGTTTTTTGATTCTCTGAGTTTCCTTTTAAACATATTCTTTCATAGACATCCCTACAGAGTTCTTATTTGTGGAAAATACATTTAATTCTTAAAATTCTTTAAAACACATTTTAAGTAGGTACAAATTCATAATAAAAATAATGAATTCTTGAAAATATGATGCTTAGATAAGAAATATCTCCTTTTAAGACAACATATTAATATCAAAATGAGATTCTGGAAAGAGAAGTTTCCAAGCACATTGAATTATTGAAGCAGAAACCAATTTATCATTTTAATAGCAGATAATTTAATAACAGAGTTGGGTGCTGAGCTCTCGGAATTAATGACCAGAAGAGGGGCGAGGAGAATGGCAGAAACTGGCATAATTGTTAGCAGGACAGGACCTACTGGTGCACCCAGTGTTCTGCTGAACCACCCCTACTGCAGCTGCATTTCATGCACGGGATATTGAGAAGATACTTATTTTGTGCCCCAATAAAGAGTATGATGCTATTGTAAATACAAAGAAAGTATGGGTTAGTGTTCCTAGACAGAGTGTGGTTAAGTCTCAAAATATGTTACAAAGGCACTGCGAAGCACATACAGAGATCAGCGGCCCTGCAGTATTAAAGAAAGCTTCATGGAGTGGGTGGACCTGACAATTAAATGGTGTTGGAACGCAGCAGAAGGCAGAGGCAGAGAATAGAGAAATTGGCAGGCTGAGAGACTTTAAAGAATTTTTGTCTTAAAAATAAAATTTAAAAGCAAGCATCATGTTTTTTAAAGAGAGTTTTAGAAATGGCAATGGCAGCAGCAAGCATTTACCACACTGCTGCTGTACTGGGCCGTCCACTGGACACAGGTGTGTGTGTGACTCCTGAGCTTGGAGACAAGGAATTCCACCTATTAGGAAAACTATCACAACTGCAGTAAAACCTACGAGTAAGTTAAAGTTGAATACCAATTAAGTTGATTTTTTTTTCTAAAACAGCTCTTAGTGAAACAGGAGAATAAAAATAAAACAAGCTAATACCATTCTTACACATTTAGGGTTTTCACTTTCAGCTGGGCTCCCAACATCCCCCTTACCTGAGCCTATTTTATCCTTTTCCATTTGCCACAATGGGCAGTAGCGGCAGTGGTTCAATTTATCATTCTCTTCATGCTTCCCAACCTATGCTTAGCCTCTCGAATCTAGGAACGTAAGTCTGTCTTCTAATTTGCTCAGAAAACTGCAGCCCTCTGGGACAACCTTGCTTCCTTTCCACTTCCAATTGATGTGTAGAATATCTACAGTAATCCTTGTCTGGGGCCCCCTCATCTCCAAGGATAACATCCTTCTGTGAACATTAACACAGACCTCTTCTGGCGTGTGTTTAACTACTATTTCTTTCTTCCTTTCCAGTCAAATGGTACTGTACTTGCCAAACCAATATATTATTCAGTCCAGCATCTGACATTTTGACTCCTTTGTTCTCCTCAAATCTCTGTCTCTGTCTCCTGGTTCTCTTGCCATGCTGAGGAATTCATCTCAATCTCACATCTTGTTCCTCTCCTTCAGGGAGAAGGGATGAGGCTCTTCAGGGGTTATTAAGTTAGCTCACCTACTTTCAAGGCTTCAGTTATCCTCAACTATTCTAGGATAACTTCTAAAATAAATACTTCCAGCACCTAAAACTGCCTGGTGCACTTTAAGTTCTCAATACATACTTGCTAATCATGGTTATAAAGCTACTCATGGTCTAATTCCAAATTACATTTTTAATTTCTTGTTTTAGATTTTTTTCTGCTTCTCTGCCAATAGCTGATGACTTGATACTTCAGGTATGGTTCAATAAACTTGTGATGAATGAATGAATGACTAATGCACTCAAACGCCTTGAGCTAAAAGTTATCTGCTTGGACCAAAATGAATTTAAAGTTTATGAGAAAATGCATCATTTCCATGCCTTGTCCCCTAAAGCACCAATCTCTTAAACCTTCAGTCCTCAAGGTTCTGTCCTAGAGAAATATTTGAAGCCTGTTCCAGGAAGGTAGCTATCTCTCATGTGGAAAGAAATTAAATCCAATCTGTTTGTGTCCCCACATAGTAAAATGTAAGTCCAAATTTCAGTAGCCTTTTTAGAAAAGACCAAAGTGAATCCTTTGTGCCCTACCCAACACTTCATCTTTTAATAAAAGACTTTCTAATCACCAAAGCTGTGTGTGTGCATGCACAAATAATGGGAACAGTATATGCTGAAAATGTCACTGCATTCCCTGATATATTGCCATAAAGAACTTGGAGATTTCCCAGGCATGATGTGACCTATGAGAAACAAAATTCTATTCAATTCTAAGATTCTTATTCATGTGACTTATTATAGTCACTTTTAAGCTACTAGAGCAAGGAAAAGTAGTCTTTTTCTATTTCGTATGCTATTAGCAAAATTTTTACTTTCATTTATTTTTCTTAGCAATCTCTCTCTCCTAAACACTCCCTAGAAAAAATTAAGGAGACATGAAACCTTAGCCATCCTTCCCAATACAAGGAAAATTTGTTGGAGTTTAGTAGCAATACATCAAGGCCTCCCAAACTTTCCTCTTTCCTCTCAAGATAAATCTCACAATGAACATTAAAACTTTGCTTCCAGTCAATGCCCTCTCCAATGCATCCTCTGTATCACCACCTCAGTAACTTTTTAATACACAAATGTGGGCCCCTCATTCCTATGCTGCAGAGCTTTCAAAGTCTGGGAAATGTTGTTTTGCTCCTTTTTCAGCTTCACAACATAGCCTCATCCAGGTTCCATATATTTCTTAAAACTGATCCCTTTTCTAAACACACCCTGCCTGACTCCATCTGTCTAGGAGCCTTCGTACACACTAAACTTGCTCACCAGCCCCCCCTGCCCCACGTATCCTTTCTCCATTGATGAAGAAACATAAGCTCATTAAGATCCCATTTCAACCAGTCTGCCTTTCCCCCAACTTTTTCCTCCCCATTCTCAACTATAACATTTATACTTTTCTTCCTCTGTTCTCGCAGAGCAATCTACATATATATTGATTAAATAACTTATTTTGTTGTAATGTTATTACATGCTTGCTTTATTAAAATGATTTAAAAAAATATGTGTTGGGATCTCTGACTAGGCTAAATTATACCTAGGAAATATTTTTTTTCCTCAACAAAGTGCTTTAGGGGCCTTAGAGAGTGGAGTAAACAAAATGGGTAAGGAGTAAAGTTCTGGTCTGTTGTTTAGTAGATGGAATGTTTGAAAATCTAAAAGGGAATTATCACAGTCTGACTTGTCAGCAGGTAGGACACACTTTTATAAAGCTTTTCTGTGGCTTGGAAGTTTCTCTCTTCCAAGCAAGCCCCAACAGCTGTCATAGCCTCAACTCACAGAGACAGAGAGGGTACTGATTGTGGGTATGGGTTTGTATACTGAGTGTGTGTGCAAATATTTTTGCATGGAGAGGGTGGGGAAGGGGAGAGTGAAGTGGGAGAGGAAGAGGGAGAGAGTTTGAATGGGGGAATATGTTCCTCAGTTAACAGTACAGTTATCATTTTGCAGCAAATCCACATCGGAAGCAAACAAGCTTACCTAGACAAAGCGTTGACTGCTCTGAAATTGTGTATTTGAAGCAAATTTAAGTCAAAGATTGAAAATTCTTTGCCAGTGGCATAAAAGAACCGATGTTAAAGAAATGGTCACCTGTGCCTGGGGCACAAAATGTATGAGTTTTAAAAAAGGCATCAGTAAATGACATAAAATCCAGGTTGTAAAAGAAGAGGGTCTAAATTGAACCAGGACACAGCAGCTCCTTTTGCCACACCAACCATAGATTTTTTACCAGTTCCTGGTTGAGGGGGGCTTTAAAGTCAATACTGAAATCGCTCTGTCTATTACCTAGAAGTTTGCTGTTTATAAAATTATTTCCCCCCCCATGAAAACTTCATCCATTTTCAGTTAACCCTGTTGTGACCCTGAGTAAAATGTCTTGGTGACACAAAGCTATTTTTGTGGGGTTGAGGTCATAATTTTAACTGTAGTGAAATTCTTGTGCTCAGAATTTACAGAGAGGCTGGCCAGGCATGGTGGCTCACACCTGTAATCCTAGCACTCTGGAAGGCCAAGGCGGGAGAATTGCTTAAGGTCAGGAGTTCAAAACCAGCCTGAGCAAGAGTGAGACCCCCGTCTCTACTAATAATAGAAAGAAATTAATTGGCCAACTAAAAATAGATAGAAAAAATTAGATGGACATGGTGGCGCATGCCTGTAGTCCCAGCTACTTGGGAAGCTGAGGCAGAAGGATCCCTTGAGCCCAGGAGTTTGAGGTTGCTGTGAGCTAGGCCGACACCACGGCACTCTAGCCCAGGCAACAGAGTGAGATTCCGTCTCAAAAAAAAAAAAAAAAAAAGAGAATAAACAGACAGGCTAAAACCAGGCTTTACAAAGGCCTGGTTCTATTTGGGCATGCTCACTCCTTCACAGGTGAATAACACTTATGCCCCCCACGCTTGCAAATGGTAGAGTACGATTAAAAGCATTTTACTTGGATATTTAAGGAATGAAATCTATCTCAAAATACATCACATTTCACAAATAAATCCAATCCATATTAAACAATAAGGGTTACAAAAGAAACTTCTAGAATTTTAAAAACACTATGTTTCTGCATTGATCCAAGAAAATGGCAACTTCAAATTCAGAGGTAATTTTGTTTAAATGATGCCATTAAATAGACGAGATCATTTTACAAATTTTGAGCTGTCCCATTTTCATTCATTGTGTTGTTTTCTATTGCCCCATATTTCAGTGGTTTTTTAGGCTGTATGCACTAGCTGAGGTTCACAATATACTATACAATTTACAGACCTGCAGCAGTCAACATCTGTAAAATGGTTTCAGAAATTGATTTAAAGTCTGCAACATAAGCATATCCAATCCTAAAAGAACACAAGACCATCTATCTTCTTTGAGAGACTGACACATAGCCCCTACTCTGACTAGTGATAATGTATCCCTGCCAAGCCCAGATGTAGTTTCAACTCCAGGGAGATGCAACCTAATGATGGATTGGTATAACCCAATCATGCTAACATTTGTATTTGGAAACCCTACAGTGTAGTACTGACGATGTATTTTTTTTTTTTTTAATTTCCCCTACCATGTTTCTTCAAGTATATCAAGATGTTCTGCCAGGATGACAAGCATATGATCAAATTTAATGGTATATAAAGATAGGGCAGACTGCTTTCCAAAGCAAAATTTCATACTTGGAACTCTTAACAATTAATTGAACTTCTGGCAACCCCACTGAAAATTAAATTAAATGGTGGAACTATTTCATTAGAAGGTTTTGGCACAATAAACCTAATAGATGGAAAGCTTTATATGATTAAAAATGGCAAGTGAGCTGCTTTCTGAGCATTTTTCAGTCATAGGTCTTGACTTTATGATGTATTTTTCTCCTGCTATATGTTGAATTCCTCCAGGGCAGGGGCTGGACTCTTATTTACCTATAGTTTCTAACAGAGTTCATGGCACAATCACATATTACTAAATCCGTGTATGGATTCGGACATCAGTACATTGTGAACTCTGGAATCCAAGTTTGAATCAAAGCCCTACCATTAATGAAATAAATGGCCATCATGGGTTAAACTGTTAGGTTGTGCCCCCCTGCCCCAATTCATATAAATAAAAAATTAGTAAACTATTTCTATAAAGCGCCAGACAGTAAATATTTCAGGCTTTGCAGGCTATATGGTCTTTGTAGCAATTACTCCATGCTGTGCTTGTAGCTTGAAAGCAGCCACAGACTATGGGCATGGCTGTGTCCCAATTAATTTTATTCACAAAACCAGGCAAAGGGCAGGATTTCACTTGTAAGTGGTAGTTTGCAGACTCCTGATAGAAGTAAGCAATTCGAATTAATTTGATATTTCATGTTGATCAAATCAGAAGACACATATTCAGAAAAGGAGTATAGTATTTTCCAGTGAGCAAGCCACTCTCAATACTACATATTCATGATTTCAGATTTCATAGTGCAGTGGCCCTGAGGTTCGGAGTATCCAAGAATCCAGGAAATTTCATAAAACACATGGCCTGGTGAACTCACCTGGGAGGACTCCAGATGTTCAACACACCAAGGGCCTAGGGATGGATATATGGTGGGATGACGGGAGCTCGGTATGTGTATTGAAGCACTGTTTGCCTAACACACACACGGTTTTTACTTGGATTGTACATATAAAGAGGTGGTGTGACTTTGGGGAAGCTAATGCATATTTTGTGAAGGGAGATCATTTTATTTTATTCTTAATTCTTTATTCTGGAAAAGGATGATTCCTAATAATCTATTTAACTGAAGTTTTAAACCATCAGGACTTTTCTGTTTCTAATGTTTATTATGATGTAGAAGGTTCCATACTAACAAAGAAGACTAAGTTCAAGTCAATGAGTTAAACTCTGTAAGAAGCACAACACATAGCCTGTTACAAAGTGGGCACTCGGTAAATGTCAGCTCATTCACTCGCTCATTGAAAACAAACTGCTTATCTTGCACTCAACTCTCCAATTCCCTCTATAACCTGAACATTTATTAACTCCCACTTATACTTGGCTACTCTATGGTATCTTACTTTTCTTCCATCTCTACTCCTAGTCATACCAGAAATGTACACAAAACTGAACTTCTCTGCACAAAATCTACATAGGACAACTTTTAATGACAGAATAAAGTTAATATTTAGTCTGAACTTCTAGGCAGGCCAGAACCCATTTTTATCTATTTGCTTACACCTATGGCTGCATATGGAATGCTCAGATTTTGTTAGAGTCAACATCTTATCATTCTTCAAATGAAAGATTCCAAACTGATTTCTAAGATTTTATTCACCTCCTTCTCATACGAAATTTCCTTCATCCACACTAAATGAAAACTCCTGTCTTGCATTGAGTGAAAGTATGTCTGCTTTTTCCAGAGCCAGTTCAGTATGGCCCTTCTCAACCACTCTAATCTGTGATATTTGGTTCCTTCCCTAAAATCTTACACCATTAGTCTTTGAGCCACACTCATTTAATAATACATTTTTAGCACTAGTCTCTAAAGTCCTAAGCATTTATTCTCTGATCCATACTCATTTTGGTACTAAACTGTACTGTCTTACTAAACTGCAAACTTCTTAAAGTCCAGGATCTTGTTTTTCATCTTTTCTCTCAGTGGAGTCCAAGATTGTACCTTGAATGTAGGGATCGATTGATACCTGCTGAGTCCATGGATCACTGGTTGTCATACTAACTAGAAATTGTAACCACCTAGACTTCAGAGAGCACTTACAATCCATTGCCTAGCCAAAAAAATCTGCATATATATATATATATATGGAATTTTCTCACAACTAATGAGTAAAATAATGAATGAATGATCTTAGGAATCTAGCTCAAGAAAATAATGAGCCATGTTGCCAAAATTTTCATGAGCAAATGTGTTCTTCAAAGCACTTTTTATTTAAAAAAATATAAAACAGGCTAAATGTCTGCTAACAGACAGTAGGGTCCATTGATTATAGTTCAATACTATCAGGTAGTAATTCAAATAAATAATTCTAAGAATAATTAATAATATACAAATATGTTAATAGAATGTAGATTACCACTAAAATTTCAGACCAGATAAATTTCTGTGTAATGTCACCACAACCATGAATCACTAAAGATTTGGACAGTATTTGTATGTCAAAATGCATAGAAATTCATGCAAGCTACTCCTTAGTCTTTGAAAAACAGAATTGTTTTCTTCTGCAATAAACATGGGAATGCATATATCTCTTCTCTATACTGATTTAATTTCCTTTGGCTATATATCCAGCAGTTGGATTGTTAGGTTATACCATAGTTCTATTTTTGATTTTTTGAGGAACCTCCATACTGTTGTCCACAATGGCTATACTAATTTACATTTCTACAAACAGTATATAAGATTTCCCCTTTCTCCACATCCTTACCAGCATTATCAAAAAGACAAAAAAGTAACAAATGCTGGTGTCATTCTCTTCAGGGTCAATATCTTCCTCTCCAGATGGCCATCCCCTAAAGATTAAGAACACTGTTGTTCATATTTTTATTTCTCCAAGTCCAAAACATGGAGCCTTACCCACAAGAGAGTATAGAAACTTCTAATTCAATTTAAATTTTAGATAAGTATTTGATGCCCTGAGTCGTTTACTAAGAGAAGCCTATGAAAACTTTCTCAGAAACCATCTATTAATAAAATGATTTGGGGTCAGAATTAGTCATTTGAAGAACTTTACCCTCTAAACATAGTATCACTCACAGTGATTAAAGATGAGTACCAATTATTTAACATCCACCATAGTATACAGAGCATCTTTGAGTTAATTATAAAGAGACAGATAAGTTATAGATAAACTTCTCAGACAGTTCAGCCAGCAGAGGAAAGCCAGAGTTAAAAAGCCACTGGCTGGTTGGGCACCCTTATTTCAAAGAGTATCTTGCCCAACCATAGAAAATGGCCCAGAATTACTCTCTCTTTTTTAGGAGGTTAATTTCAAATTGTATCCTAAAACCAAACCACAGTTCTCAGGATATGATGGCAAGAAATAGCTTCATATTTGTGCAGAAAGAAAATATTATGACATTTTATTGTGACATGAAAAGAATATGCAATGTATTGTGTCTAACATAGTGCAGCCCAGCATTTTAAATGGGCAAAAGGAATGCAAACGTACCACACTCTGGGAATATGAAAACACACATTTGGGCTTCTTTATTTAAGGTAATTATCATGTTATATTTTAACAATATGTTATTCTGAGGTTTAATTGCTTTCCATGTCTAACAAGTTCTTTTGTCAGCTAATATAACCTTCTTTCTTTCACCTATAGGTAGATAATGAAAGATCCACTTCTATGGAGCCACTGGATAGTTCATTAGGCAGAAATGCCTGCTGTTTCCTCTACCAGTCTTAAGTCAACAGTGCCAATGCCAGGTCAAAAGGCTTTCTAGCAGCTTCTGTTGGCTTTGAGCTGGCTGGTGGTCGCCGTAAGATTCAGAAGCTAACTAAATAACGTATGTGGCATCCACATACATACACAGACACTGAAGATATTTCTCTATAGCATTCCTTTGGAAGCATTCCTTAACTCACAGATAGTAATAGTACAATTGATAATACTAGTTTTTAGGAAGGTAGGGAGGAGGTGGGAGAAAGCCATGTGGCAACAATGAAAAAAATATATGTACTCTTTGTGAATTTGTTTTAATTCGCATGATTCTTCCTAAGCATATTCTCCTGCAGTGAAAACTGTGCAAATTAGAGTACAAGGATTTAAGTAACTACTTTAATTAAGCGTCGGACACACCCCTCACACCTCTGCTTGCAATACTTTTTTTGCAATTAAAGTAATGAATCTATTCAAGAAAATCACAGATTTTTTTTGTGAGTTCTCCTAATCGTATAATTTTTTCCAGCTTGTAAAATGCCCGATAAGAGCTCTTCAGATTTTCCAAAACATTCCCTTTATATCACGTTGTGAGAAATAGTTTGAAGGCAGCATTTATACACTTGGAACAGAATACTCAGCGTCCAGGAACAACACCCATTAACTCTAACATTAAGTAAGTCACTTTTCTTCGCACCTCTGGTAGCCAAGTTAAAAAAAAAAAAGGCGGTCTGTAGCAATGAATGAAGGCTCTGGAGCCCTTTCATAATATTCCAGTTGATCGTAGTCCTTGTTGAGAGGTCTTACCTCATTTCCCACACATTTTCTGACCTATTTTGTCTGCCTTTTCTCAGAAGGATTTTGCTTGCTCTGCTGTGGACTAAGCAGTAAACTAATTACCTTGTTCAAATCCCTTTGCAACACCCCTAATCCTATTAGTTATATGAATGTCTGAATACTGATTGCAAACTTTTTTTTTTTCCTTTTTAAAGAGAGAGAGTAGAAAGGTCCAACGGTTTTGTCCTGGAGGGGTTGGGGTGAGGGGCTCTAGCCAGTTCATTGGACTGAGGCAAAGGCAATTCTGGCCGTCCAAAATCCCCGGCCACCTACCATATAGAAAAAAATCCTTGCTTGTGTTCATTCATTCATTAATATTCCCTCTGTGTGTGACGTCTCTCTCTCACTGTCTCTCTCTCTCTCTTTCTCTCTCTCTCTCTCTTCTCACACACACACACACACACACACACACACACACACACACACACACACAGGATTTAGTTATCATTTGTATCAATTTGAATGCCTTATAAAAGTCAAGTTCCAAATGCTCTTACTCACAGTACAGCGCAGTGAAGCCCCAGCTAGGAGCTCAACTTCACTTTTCTCCTTTTATCAGGAACATTTTAATGAAGTGGGTGACGCTATTCCAAGAAGTCAAAGAAGCCACCCGAAGTAGAGGAAATGAAGAAATGTTACGACAGAACTATACCAGCCCTTCGAGTCTTAACTTCTTTTCTTCAAAGAACTCTCTCAAGTCTTGTTAAAGCTCTCTCTCTCTGTCTCTGTAGAAGCAGCCAAGACCATTGCCTCCTGCTGACTATTACTGAGGGAACTTTAATCACTTTTGCTTTTTTGTTCCCACTGGGGAGGGAGCCAGACTGCGGCGAGAGGCCTGCAGTCACAGCCGATGTTAAAGAGCATGAAATTTATCTGACTTCCATAAAAGATGTGTTCTGCCCCTCCATTCCTGCTTTTGCCAGGCGGGCTGTTCTGTCTTAGGAAACAAAACAAATATTTGCCTAAAACATAGAGGCACGATGCTATATCCTAGCATCCGATTTCCCTAGCCCCCTCCCTTCTCTGCCTACAAAGAATATCTATCTTCCAGACATATAAAGTCAATTTTTTTATGTTAATGAAAGTTTCTTCTCCTGGCATTATTTATTTCTGAAAGCACAAGAAGGTATTGTTGTAGAAATTATCTTGAAGAAAATATGGTATGTGTTAGAGGAGGATCCCTTCTGGAGTCTGAGAAAAATGTTATGCACAATACGAAAGTAAAAAAATCCTCGGATAATGATATAAGACTACCACTTTGGTAACCAACGGAGTCTGTTTAAGACACAAGAAGTTGGGTTTCTCCTGGAGAGTTTCTCGGCATACAAAAGGGACTTAGCAAGTGTCAGTGTATGTGTCAATGGTGTGGATGTGGCTGTGGACCTCAATGTACAGGCTGTGGTTAAAGGGAAGAACACATCACTCCTTAGGTACACAGGGCCTGTGCTCTAAGGAAATTATAGACCTAAAGAAAGGCAAAGTATTGTTAGCAGTAGTTTAAATATAATGAGAATACAGGCCTGGCAGTGGAGAAGGATGGTGAGCAAGTTTTATGGTATTTTCATATTCTGTTATTGGATACTGAAAGGATTCTAGGTGGTTTAAAAAAATGTGTTTGCTACAATAGGATGCATAAATAAATATTAATAGATAAATATCTTGTGGTTATTTAGTTAAATTAAGAGTCGCTCATTCACAGAAACCCTTGTCCCAAGTAAGGGGTGAACTATAAATTTAGTTGTATTCCTGGCAAAGAGAAAAGATGCCCTGTCTTTGAGATTAAAAACATACCCGCTATGCCAGAAAAACACATTATTCTTCCCCTGATGCTGCAGCAGAGAGCACATCTGCCTGAGAGCCCACATCATGAAACAGTGCATAATGTCCTCAACAACATTTATACATAAATACAAGAGTAGATGTCACAGCAGCACCTTACATATTTCCCACAAGAAAGTCAAGGGCATAGCAGCCAAGCGATTATACTGGGACCAAAACCACACAGCTGAGCATAAGCAGGCAACTCTCCAATGGTCTAGCTCATGAAAAGTCAACGTCAGCAAGGAACACGTGAAATTAACAAGAAAGACCTTTGAGAAAATGTGTATTAATCTAAAAACAGTAATCCTTCCATTGTACCTCCTCAACTGCTTGGTCTGTGCCTGCTTCGTTATGACACAGCCAATACCATATGTCCTGTACAATCGTAAAAACTCATATAAATGGTCCCATTAATTTAGTTTTTCACTAAAAGAGCTAAGTGAAAATGTAATTTGTTATCTCCATTTATTTAAAACATAAGGTGGATTGATTTTAACGCCCTCTGCTGATGTCCACCCCCCACAGATAAAATCCGAGCATGGCCCGAAGGGCCGGATGGGACCTGGTCCCTCTTCACCCTCCAACCTCACTTCTTACTACTCTCTTCTTACTTCTAATCTTTTCTCTGTTACTTACATGCAACAAGATAAATTTATGCCACAGTGATCTTGCATTTTCTGGTCCCTGTCTCAAATGTGGTTTGATTTTTTATTCCGTTTTTGCCTTTAGAACTCAGCAGAAACGTCTTATCCTCAGAGGCCTCTCTGAGCCTCTTGTCTAAAACTTCCTTTTTCCCACTCCATCCCGTAACCTTACTTATTCTCTTCATATTACTGATTGCTTCTGAAATGATCACATCTGCTTTTTACACGTTGTCGTTACTTCTAGGTTCTCCCCTACCAAACATAAGTGCCATGAAAATAGAAACATTTTGCCGTATTTATGCCAATAACTTTGACAAGTAATAGCCCCTCCCGTAAATATTTGCTGAATATATGAATGAACTAAATTTTCCATTAAAAAGACTATCTTTCAAAATATCAGGTAACAGTTTAAATTAGAATCCACTCTTTCAACATTTAAAAAAATAAGGGCCACACGAGAGACTCCATGGAAACACGTGAAAAAGGAATTTATGCCTTGATTATGAAACAAGCAGAGGAACCAATAAACTCCCACCAAGAATGAGTCTTAAAAGTGATACTAAATTACTTTCTTTCCACTGCTAACAGCACCTCCGCATGCCCCGTACAAGTCCACGAACTGCAAGTGTTCAAAGACAGCCTGACCCACACGAAGTAGCTTCAAAAGAGACTAAGAGTCAAAACGTCCACCTGCATCATACAGGACATGACAGCTCATAACAAAACCACAGCAAACGGGCTTCTTTCCCAAGATGCAAAGCTCGGTGAATACAGAGCAAAAACGACACAGATTCACTGACCAGCAACTCTCAGGCCGAAGCCCCACTGAACCCCCAACTGATACCAACAACTGCAGTGACAAGGGCCTTTATGGAGTCCAAGTGGTGAGTGGGACAGACGTCACTGTAACTTGTCAGCAATTTCCCACGCAAAATTCATACCACACAAATGCCCTTCTGTTAGAAGAGTCAAATTAAAGTCCTAAGAGCCCTTGTTTAATAGGAAAAAAGGATGCAGAATGTTGTAGAAGCTAGGCCAGGAACCCAGTGAAAGCCTAGCTGTTATTAAATAGATGGAAGAAGAGAGAGAGCCCAAGAATTGTAAAATCCTGTATTTTCTGTTATGGCCACTTAGGGGCACTCAAAGGCCTAGAAATGGTGTTTTGAATTCAAATTTTAAGACCTATGATTTTTAATGTGAGAACAGCCAACGATACATAATAAGCATACCCCTGCATACCTTCCTAGTGAATATCAGTTTCCCCCACATGAATACAACTAAGTTTTCTTAACTAACAATAACAAAAATCTTATTAAAAACATGTTTAAAGGTGGAAAACAGAAGCAAGTAAATGATTACCATGAATCAGAACAGTATTTTCCTCTAGGTAGGCAAGAGGTGGGTATGGCCAGAAAAGATACCAGAAGACTCAGGTAGGAGGGTTCCACCTTGCCCTGAGTGGCGGATACGCAGGCATTTACTTTAAATTATTCTGTATATTTATGTACGACATTCTCTGTGTGTGTGCGCGTGTGTTTCACAAAATATTAGAGCCCCATTTCACAATACAGACTCTAAAATGCATATTAAAATGAATTTGAATCCAGGAGTCTTCAAGCACAGAGATCAAAGACATGACGTTAAGAGTCAAACATGGGTTTAAATCTACTTCCCTTACTCCTTGTGAGGCTTTGCACAAGCTATTTCATTTCTCTAGCCTCCGTTTCCTCTTTGGTATAAATGGATGTAAAAGAGTGACTTTGCAGGGCTGTAGTATAGACGAGGTCAGTGAAAGGCAATCAGCACAGCTGGACCCTGGAGCAGTGACGCAAAATGGTTTTCTTCCTTTATCCTCCAGCACTGCCTGGTCTTCTACAACCCCTTCAAGTTAGTGATTTAGGTCAGAAGCCTTAGAAGTGAATGGAAACATGGCTAAAAGTGCCAGAGAACAGTTGGTTGGGGGAAATTATTTTCAATAGCATTCTATATGTGGTTGAGCAGGGGAAAAAAAAGACCTGGAGAGAAAGCAATAATCTGCTGATAGCATCTAATCATTACTGGTAAATTTTTAGAGACTATTACCAGTTGTGATTATTATCCATTGTTAAAAGGCTTCACTTAAAAAGGAAGAATGCAAACTCATAGGTTTCCTGTGTGGCTTCACTTCACTTGTTCAAAGACACCAGCAAGACTGGAAGAAAATGAGAGTTCCTACAGGAACACTGGCCTGCAGCTGTTATTAACTAACTTTGCACAAAAAATACCACACTCAGGAACACCTCGTGTAGAGAGGTTTTTAAAATGCAGCCATACACTTTCAACATTTAGAATCCATAACGATAAAACTTTTCACAAAATACCTTTTGCTTGTCTTGATATACAGACTCATTATGTAAGAATATAATTTTTCCTATAACCTTTGAAAATGATAAAATGGGGCCTAATAGGCTATAGCACACGTATGTCTGCAAGAACAGACACACATACACTTCATGTTTTATAATAAAAAGCCTGACGTTAATATTCTTTTCCTAAAGGAACGTTCTCTATGGGGGTAGCATGATTTAGTGGAACCTGCCACGTTACTAGAACTAAAAGCTGCTGTTGGCTCAGGCCAGGTCATTACAGGCTGTGTATCCTCAGGAAAAATCTCTCAGTTTCCTTTAAGCCTGTTTCTTTCCCTTTAAGTTTAGGATGGTAACACTTTTTCTGCTTATCTTGCAGATTTTCTAAAGATCAAATGAGGTAAAACAAATACACTTCCTACGCTCAGGATGGGTATAGCATAAATGTCTCCTAGTGTTTGGTTAAAGCTTAGACTAGAGGGTGGTGGGTGATCTTTTCAGACCCTAGAGAACTTCTACATGGACGCCATTACCGACTCCAAAATTTAGTAGTTCTGAGACGGTGGGCGCGGCCCCGTCAGTCCCTGTTGGTCTCTCTGGGGAAAACAATGAAATCTTCCCTAGATGGTTGTGTCGAGGTTTAAATTAAATAATAAAAATCTGGCCCATGTTATGCACTATTTATCATTTTTTATCAACAATACCATTATTATCAAACAACAGGTAATCTTTTTATTCTACATCTGTGGCTTTTCATCCAAGTCTCATTTCCTGCTATCTAGAATCTGGCTCTTCTTTTTTAAGTTACAGTTTAAGGCTCTCCCACCTTCTCTTTTCCTTTTCAATAAATATCCAAAGCCTAAAGTCACTCTATCTATTTGTTCCCTACAATTTTAGTTCTCACCAGCATATAAATGACCCTACCTGTCAAATTCTGGAGTTTTTCCCATTAATCGCACATCACACGGTGAATTTTTCCAGGTCACCTAAGATCAGATAACACACCACCAAATTAAGCGAAATATGATTATTTTGCAAAACTATCTTTCTCCTACCATCTTCCCTTATACTAACCTCCCTATTTTCTGAACAATCTGATTTTCTCGTCTCTACATTTATTCCTTTATTATCTTAGAGTCTGTCTGTATATATATCATTTTACAAATCTTTCCCTTCTATTCTGCTTCCTCTACTGTGAAGGTTTTAGTCAACTCTGTGCTCATCTGCCAACAGTCCCGGTAATGCCCTTTCTTCTCCCACCACCTCCTCACTCAAGGCTTGGTGCTCCTTCACTCAACATGTGTGTTGGTGGAGCTACGGACAGCTGCCATGGCTTAGGTACCACACTGGGCACTGAGGACACTATGATGAAGAAGGCAGCATCCCTGCCCTCGAGAAGCTCATAGGCTAGAAGGAAGCAGTGAAGAAAAAAAAACAAAACAAAAAAACAAAAACAAAACAAAACCACTCATTTACTCATTAGTCTGATGGGGCAAAACTCAGGTTTCCAGAGAAGCTCCCAAGGTGATAGGAAAGCCTACTTTGAGGGGTCAGCGATACTACAGAAGAATCTTGAGAAACACGTGGTCAAAGGATTGGGGTAGGAAGGAGTGGTAGGCAGAGAGCAAGGGACATAAATAAAAGTGTGAATCTGCCTGGAGACTGCAAGCAGCTCAATGTAGCTAGAAATAAAGCCAGACTTGAGTTTTCTCCATCTACTACTTTAAGCTTTCAGTTAAGTGCCAATTTCTGACATAAAGTAACCATATAAAATCTAAAATCTTTTCTGATTTTTGAAAGACTTTAAAGCTGCAGTCCCCAACCCCTGGGCTGCAGTTCGGTACAGGTCCACGGCCTGTTAGGAACTGGGCTGTACATCACCACCTGAGCTCCACACCTCCCCCCTACTACCCGCGGTCCATGGAAAAATTGTCTTCCATGAAACTGGTCTCTGGTGCCAAAATAGTTGGGGACCACTGCACTAAAGCATTTCCTAGGAACTTAAAATAGAACTCACCAAAAAGAATTTATATTTGCTGAGGGTGGGTTTTTTTTTACACCCTCATGAACTGATTTATGGATAGGAAGATTTAGAAAAAATATCTTTAGAAAATAATTTCTGACAAGTTATAATTATATCCAATCAATCTGTCATTTATTTAAATGGAGTCCTTATTCTGTACAGTAGATATACACCATGCACGCATTTATAATTTTTTTTCCTGAGACTATTTCATTTATGTAAATAAGAGCCATCAGAAGTTTGGAAGATATTCACAAAAACAAACAAACAAACAGCAGACAAAAAATGCAACTTGCTGAAAGCTCAGAAGAAATGGACCACAGCTTTAAAAAAAATGACAATAGAAAACCTTAAACAGAACAATACAGATAACTCTACAAAAATACAAAAAAAAAAGAGAACAAAGCATATAACTTGGTGATGAAATAAAAAAGTTATTTTTTATAAAAAGAAAATTCAGTCATTAAAATGTAAAGTTTGTCCAAGTCCTCAACGTCTGAAGACCAAAAATAATCTAGAATTTAATAGAGCTAAAATATAATTTCATGGGGCGCTTATAATGAACCCCAGACAGTCCTTAAAATGTACAGAAAGTTCAGGGAAAATAAGCAAACACAATCCTTTGGGAAAAAGACAAGGGTTTTCATGAAGCACATTATGCCTTATCCATTGACTAAAGGACTTAGAATAAATACGTAAACAAAAGGAAATATGTAAACATAATTTATTTGGACTTGCAAATCTGACATTAGTGAAGTCTCATGTGCTGTTAGGTTAACATCTGAGTTACTATGAAACTGGGGCAAATGAGGATTGATGGATATAGAAATAACCACTAAGGGATATCTAGATATGAAAAACAAAAGGTAATGAACACCTGGTAAATCTCTGAAAATAGGAAGGAAACTCATAGAATCTTACCAAATGCTCTGTGACTATTTATAAAAACATATAAATGCCATGACAGTAGATGTCCACATTGACTTTAAATGTTTCTGAGTGACATATTTCACATTAAAACAAATTCAAACAGAAAATAGAGTTCTACAGAATCATGTTTGGTTTCTGTATTTTGATTATTAAATCTAAATATTTTAATAAGTTTAGCTAATAAATATTAAACGATGTCAAAGAGAAAACTTCAATAAAGTATTATACCATATATTTAATTATTTGGATATTTTAAACATTGAAATCCCCTGCATGAATCTGCAATAATAAAATGTAAAGATCTTCATGTAAAGCATGACATTAGTGATTTTAAAATATCATATAACAACATATAATTTAGAGGTGGATAGTAGTTTAACGTTTCAGATCTATGTGTAAATAAATGGTTACTATAATATTTTTTAAAAACCCATATATGTGAAGTTTTATTATATAAGATACCAAAACATGGCTGGTATTTTTGAAGCTATAAGAAATTTCATGGGGTTTTTGAATCCTTTTAACTTCATAACTTATTTTCTCAAATTACTTTTCAAAGTTTTCCTCTACTAGAATTTTATTCAGGAATTCCATAGATATTATGATGAGTAAGTAATCTAATTCAGAAGGAAGACCTGTCAGAGAACAATGAGACTTTGTCATTTTCATGAAGTTAAGGTGCTTTGAAATTGATAAGCAGATAAAAGTGTTTTATGGCTAGTTTGTACTCTCTTGACTCAATTTAACAGTCCTGGAAAGTGGTAGTAGTCAGTGGAAAAGTGTGCCAGTACAAACATTAGTCCTATGCATCCTACTTCTATGACAAATCTGAGTCACTTAACAATGAACAAATGGCTTCATTTATACATTTAATTTACTAATTCTATGAAATAATGCAAAATATTACCTTTGCATGAAAAATGAATCTAAAAAAGTAAACCAATATAGATATTATCAATAGATTCTTTAACCATACAAGTGGTATATCAAGTTGATCAGATGAGCCAAGATTACATTTCTTTAAGAAAACACATACTAAGGAAAGCTATACTTAAAACACAAACATTTAAATGAACTCATAAGTGTTACTTTTTAGTGATGTAAACACAGAGTAAGCTCATAATTTTCCTTACTAACATAGATAATTTTAACATATAGTATTTATATTATATTTACTTTATGTCTATAAGTTATATTTTCACTATTTGATCCATTTATTCAGTAAACAAACATTTACTGTCTGACCCTTTAATGCCAATCATAGTACTAAATGTTTAAGAGAGAGGTCTCATGTGAAATTATGACAATCAAATGCAGACCTCTCATGCCAAGTGAGAATTCTACAACCTATCCATTTGTATTCAGAAGAGAGCTCCCTATTTCCACTTTGAAATATAATTTAAACGCTAACTGAAAAATTTATATAAACACGTTAAACATTGTATTTCTCAAACTCTGATTTAATCACACTAAAAGTATAAATTATAATTTACTTAAATCATAAATTATAGAGTATCTTTTTATAGGTTATTTTGGTAAATATACACGAATGTTGCAAAAACATGCAGAGAATGAACACTTGAGATATGTTCATTCAGGGTATCTATTTTTTCCATTTTCCCAAGTCTTTTTTCTGGTTTTTAAATATCCTTCCTTCATCCCAATTAAATTGGTTTTCTAGGATTTAACAAAATAAGTCCCTCCCTGCCATCTCAAGGGTTCCCGTTATTTCAGCATGTGAATTCATTTTGAGTGTACTCTAAAAATTTGGGTCTAGTGAATGCAGATTGTGAGTCACTCTCACGGGAGAAAACATGAAGGGAACACGGGGGAGGCCAGACGACAGAACCCTAGTAGAGATTTGGATAATGATGTCTTAGAAAGCATAAAGGAACTTAAGGGAAAAGAAACAAATGCAAGATGAATAGGTTAGGCACATATTATCTAACCCTCCTGCTCATCAAAAAACAATTTTAAATAGAATGGCTAAAGTTAACAATAACTAATGGAGAAAAAAATGAAAAAGATATTGAATATTCTGCATATCCCCTTCACTCCAACCTCCTACCTCCATTCTCATTTTCCTCCATTGTCATTTTCCTCCATTGTCATTTTCCACACCCTTCTCTCCTTCATGGATGCTGGCCTTCTTTCTGGTTCTCAAAAATCCTGCCTTGTTGCAGCCTCCCATCCCTCAGAGTTGAAAGCACCTCTATGGCAGTATAGCTCCATGTCATTCAGGCCACTGTGCAAATGTTTCCCCAGAGAGGCCTGCCCTGACCAACCCATCTGAGAGAGCTTCTTATGCCCCCATCTGGTCATGGCCTCTCATTACACTGGAGCCGTCTTATTTACGTATTTACCTGTATTCACTAGGATGCAAGCTTCCTGGGAACAGGGACCCTGTTTGATCTGTCCATAATGATGACCCTAGTGTTTAAAACAATGCCTAGCACACAAGAAGAATGAAAGAAATGAGAAACTAAGCATTGACCTTTATGAATATTATTTGCAATAAAAAAAATAAATTCTTTCATATCAGTATAGGGAAGAATTAAAGGGAAGGGATCTCCAAATTCTCTGACCAGTAAGGACAATACATAGAAATTGATGGTTAAGACCGATTATTTCCAATTTGAGATGCAAAAATGTCATCAATATTGGCAATGCTCAAAATGTTTTCTACTGAATAGGACTCTCATTGGCTCCCAGTAAACAGCAATCTTCCTCATCAAATTTCTCCCATATAATCTTAGAATATTCAATTATACATTCTCTTATAATTGGACTTTTTAGAATCAAAAGCCTGAAGCTGAGGAAAAGTGTTGTATATAAAAATTCAAATAGTTCAATGATAGAATAAACAATTACTTTCAAAATAATGCCATACTATTAGATTGAACCATTTGGAATTGCCAAGGTTTTTTTACAGGTTGAAATGATCAAATATTGGCAATTTCCTATGGTTAAAACTCTTAATAATACTCTTGTGTTGAAACAGAGCAAAAATGTATTACTAATAAGTGCCTCCACTAATTTTAACTTTAACATGTATTCCTTTTCTAAAAATAGGCAAAGAGAGATGAAGGGCTATGATCCTGTTAAATATCCAAGCCATGTTAATTCATATAAGATTTAGATCTTATATTGACCTTTCCACTAAAAATCAGACAAATCAGAAAATATTTGGGTTTTTTTAATAGTAGATTATATATAATTCATGCTGGTAAGGCATCTCATTTGCAATTTTTTGTGATATAGATATATTGATATATAGATTTGGGTCATCTCACCGAGATAACTCAAAATGTATTATAATGTATGAAATAGGATCAAGGAAGAACAAAAAGGAACCAAGAAACAACCTCTGAAACATGACTACAAAATGCTTAAGGTCCCTTGACATCAGAGCTGGATTTCATAGGCTGTGTTATTGAATCACAAGTCTTACCAGCTTCCCACGAGGTCTCCCTCCTCCCATTACATTGCAAAAATATATCTATTTATGATATTCTTCTTACACATTTGGGGGCTGAGGAAAAGGGAATATTGATGGTTCCAGCACAAGTTTCTATAAAATATGAAAGAAATGATTGACAATGCATTTTAAATGGCTTTATAGGAAAATCTGATCTCTGCTTTTAAAAAGAGTTCATCATTAAATTTAAAGCTTTCCTTCTAACTCCTTCATATGTGTTGATCCTTTTAATGTCAACAGGAAATCAGCAATGAGGAAGAGACATATGGTGAAGGAGGGACAGAGGAACTCATCATGAATCAGCTCTCTTCACTGCAGGCAAAAAATAAAATGTTTATATTCTAAATGTTACTACAAAATGTTCTACCAGCGAGACTGGGAATTCTAAGCAACATGTAAAGATCAGACTAAAGTCACTTTCAAATGTACTTTGGATTTGCAAGCTCTGCTGCCTTGGATATTTTTCAGTAATGGAATTCATCAGATTCTTTATCAAATTTAGAAAACTGAATGTTATTCTCCATTTTAATATCTGGGCTAAAATGCTGGCACTGCTGATTAACGTTTCTTTTAATTCCCTCTCTTCCAGCTCTAGGCCTCCTTTTTAGTAAAGCAAAAATAGTGTCTTAGACTTCTCAGGATGTAATTATAAAATACCACAGACTGGGTTGCTTAAACAACAGAAATCTAATCCCTCACAGTTTTGGAGACTGAGAAGTCCAACATCAGGGTGCCAGCATGGTCTGTTTCTAGTGAGGGCTCTCTTCCTAGCTTGCAGACAGCCACCTTCTCTCTGTGCTCTTACACAGCAGGGAGAAAGAGAGCAAGAACAAGTTCTCCAGTGTCTCTTTTAAGAAGGCACTGATTGTATCATGAGGGTCCACCCTCAGGACCTCTTGTAAACATAATTTCCTCCCAAATGCTCCACTTCCAAATACCATCACAATGGGGGTTAGGATTTTCAACATTTGGATTTCTTCCTTCCTTTCTTTCCTTCCCTCCCCCTCTTTTCCTCTCTTCTGTCTCCTTCCTTCATTTCGTTTTTTGTAAATCCCTTACCCACTGTATCTTAGTTTCCACAACTATAATCTATACCCCTAGATCATAGGGTTCTCCAAGGATAAAATTAGTGTGTACAACACTTGACACTCAGCATTTGTTCAATAAATAATGGGTAATATTTTTAGGCAGAGTTGAAGAAACATGAAGGCACAAAATAGTGCCTGGCATCACAACTGGCATGCAAAGTGTTGCATCAATATCTGTTGCTTGATTCAATAATGAAAGATCATTCACTTGGAGGAGAAAACAGCAAGTGCTTTTGTAAGTGCAGGGTGGTTCCCAATGGCACCTCAGAAATAAACATTTTCCTTAACTCTATGGAGCCAAGTTAGAATTTGGGGCAGTCATGCACTCACAGTTATAATATGTGGACAGAGAACACCCTGGCTAAAACTGCATGCATGAGAGGTAGGGGAAATGGAGTTGCACCTTGCGTGCTTATTTGGGAAAACAGTGCAATGAACTGTGAGTCTGAGGGAGAAGGATGAGAAGGGAATGATTTGGATATTAGAGTTAGTAGTGGTCATCATTTATTGTTGGAATCCACCATTTGAAGTGCCTGGTCTGATCCTATGTTCTTCCAAGAACCCCTACAAACAGCTGCACAGAATCCTCTTGAGCCATGCTTATGTGTTATACTCAGGTATTTTAAAGCTGTGAAGTTTTCCAGCACTAAAATCAAAGAAAAGGTAGACAAAGGCCCCAAGAAATCTTGGAAATCTGGGAGTTATTCTAAGATGTAGAAATCTGGGTGAATGTCATAAAACATGCCATAATAAATTTCCTGTTTTTAACACTGAGCTTCCATACAAGTAATATTCATAATAGTAGAACATGCACCATTTTTGAGCTCCTGCTCTATAACCAGCACAGTGTGTATCTATTTGTACACTACACTACACTACACACACACACATCTTGTTTAATCCTTATCCTTTACAGCAACACTGCCAGGTATGTGCTATCGTAAAGATAGGAAAATTGAGTATCAGAAAGGTTGTATCATTTGTTTTAGGTAATGCAGAAAAACATCTGGAGTTGGTGTCCAGTGCATTCTAGATCTTGAATCACTGTCCTGCACTGCTTTCTCACAGGAACAACTGGAGAAGCCCATGGGAATTTTCAGTTTCTCTGAGTGGCTTGTCAAAATTAATCCAGGTAGTAAAAATTAGTAAGAGTAGTAAATAAGTAATATAAGTAAATAATTATATATATATGTAGATATATACACACACATACATATCTGTATATATACACATTCTTGATTAAAATAATTTAAATTTAAAATTACAAAAATCATTAGCAATGAAATATTCACACACAAACACAGATTGTGAGGGTTGTTGTGACATTTATTGGCTTTCAACAGTTGACTTATTTTCTAGATATTGTAGGAGTATGTGTTCTAAGGCAACATTGCAAAGGTTACTATACTGCACTATTTACAAAAGCTTTGAAATTGAAAAGTGTTCATAATACTTTCTTACAAGATGGAGCAACATTGTGAGTCACAATGGTGCCATCTACTGGGAAGCTCGTGAACTATGAATATAAAGAAAATACTGTGGTGTACATTTAAGGGAAATAGAAAGAAACATATTCTAATATCCTATAACGAAAAAATTCCAATAGAAGTTCTTTTTTGGGGGAGGGGGCTATAGGGAGCTAATGAATATAGTTAGTGTTCTGGGAAGTTCCCACCACAGTCCTCTCATAGTTGTTTTCTCCCTTGTAATTTGACATCATTCATAAATGTGTGTGTGTGTGTGTGTGTGTGTGTGTGTGTGTGTGAGAGAGAGAGAGAGAGAGAGAGAGAGGGAGAGATACTTTTCCTCCTAGTCACCTGAGCCAGAAATAGGAGAGAATGACTTTTCAGTAATTAAAAACAAATTTCAATATGTGACAACAAAGAATTGTTCTTAAGCCTAATAGACAGTTACTTCTTTCAAGAAATTCACAGGTATTTTCAAAAGTCTTTGATGTCTTAGTTTACGCATCATATGCTATGACTTCTGAGTTAGTGAAATCATCCTTAAGCTTTCACTGTTCATTGTCAAAGGATCTTATGACACCTTTTTATTCAAGGGAAATTAAATATTCACTATGTCCCATAGTAATTCTAATGGCTACCCTCAATATAATTTGACTTTTGGAATAAGAATGATAGTAAAATATTTCATTACTGATTTTTTTCAGCTATGTATACTTGAGAAAAATAGTTCCACACACAGATATATCCATAAAATGACAGACAGCTGGTCTTAATTAACCATGTAGTTTTTTTCTACTTACAAATGCAGTAGAACACATTTTGAATTCTTTTCTCTTCCCATCAACACCCAGAACTTTTCTAGTCCACTTTATCTACTATGTATTATATAACTTCAGAGAATTAAAACTAACAACAGCCCACGTGAAAAAATATGTTTCCAAGTCAGATAATTGATTTATAAATTGTTTTTTGTTTTGTTTCATGTGTACACAGTCATCATCCATTCATACGCTAGTTCAGCTGATAATTATGGTCAGACCTCACTGTGTCCCAAACATGGAGTTAAGACAGAACTGTCTCTGCCCCTCCCAGCAGTACATTCCAGTATAGGAGAGAAGCAACAAACACTTAAGATCATTTCATACAGTGAAAAGTGCCGGAAATTTAACAAGGTGACAGATAAAGAGTTATAGGGTTGGAACTTGGTAGAAAGGTATGCGCTATTTAGGATAGGTGTGATTAGGAAATCACTAGAGGAGATTTTTTTACACACCAGAGAGATGAGAAGGAGGTGGCTATGTGAAGACCTAAAGACAGACTAGACAAGATTGAAGGAAATACACACACATAATGTCACAGAGTGGGAGTTATCTGGGCTTTAAAAATTAAATATTAAATTAATAGTAAGTGTTAAAACCAAGAACAAGTGCATTTATAACTTTTAATTAACCAAAGAGTCCAAACTGAAAAATAATCGCCTTTCAAAAGTTAAATATAAATGCACACGTATGTGTACATACTTATGCTTGACCATGGCACAACTAGTTGAGTCTCAGTCTAAATAACCCTGAAAATACTGTTTTCCTAAGCCCATATCCAAAATAACGTAAAATGAGAAATCATTAATTATGGCTTTTCACAACTCTCCATTTGCAGTAGCATAGCTCTTTGCCCACTCATGCCTTTCCTGTTCCCCCTTCCTGCACAGGCAAACAAGTATGCACATTAAAGAGTTTTTTTAATTCCTTGTCTCAACGTGAAACATTAAAACCAAAAACATCTTAAAATACACTGGGGCTCAATCCAACCTTTGCCTTTTCTCATCACTGTTGTTTCAGAGATGAGTGCCTACTACCTGCCAGGTGCTTTGGAGTTTGGTGTAGTGTAAAGGCCTTGGTTGTTGTATTAAGATACACCTGGGTTCATATCAAATCTCTAAACACAAACCAATATATAAGGACCTAAAAGAAGTCATTTTACCTTGCTAAGGCTAAGTTTCTTTGACGATAAGATGGATATAACCATACTTATTTCCTAGTAAGACACCGAGAGAATGAAATATGCCAAAATTCTAGAGTGTCAGTATAGAGGGCTGGGTGTGAGCAGGGTCCCAAGAGCCAGACTGCCTGGCTTTCAACCACAGCTCCACTCCTTATAAGCTGGGACGCTTTTGCCAAATTACTTAACCTCTCTAGCCAGTGTCCTTATCTATATACTGGGAAGATAAGTGGCTCTATCCCAGGATAAGTAGGGCATCATGATTAAATGAAACAATATGGTGGGTGCATAATAAGTGCTATCTACAAATATTATAAGTTAATGAAAGGTACACCGAAGCTGAATGTAGGGCCTCCACAAGCTGTGGGTTGGGCATACCAAAAATGAGGAAGCAAAAGCTTGAGAATATTAGGCTTTGTGAGCCTAAGTCTCCAGTGAGCTTCAGCAGGCCCATGGTAAAAATTATATACAAACATGTATGAGCACAAGTGCATTTGGGACGTGGGGGTGGGGGAAAAGCCCCAGAAGCTGATAATTTGCAAGTGGATAGTATTCTTTCTTACTCCATTTACATACTGTCAAGGACAAAGAGTCTATATAAGAAAACCGCCACTTCAATAATTAAGAGCAATGCCAGGAACTACAATGCTACAAACTCTGTTCCTTTCTAAGCTTTGCGTGGTTCCTCCAAGCAGCTGAGTCATCCTGTCCCCCAGGCTTCCCAGACTGCGGCTCATTCATCATTTACTCAGCAACTATTAGAGAGTCAGAAGCTGGGTTTCCACATTGAATGAGACAGAATGGCCTGTATCCCCAAGAAATTTATAATCTAGTAGAAAAAGGGTAAAGGATAAGTGCAATATCACAAAAAAGGAATTTAGTTGAGCCCCCAGAGGGTCAGAAAACTGAAATTTTGGCCTGTAGTGGGAAAAGGGATCAGGGATGGCCTTGGGCTGAGATTTGGGCATAAATAGTGAAGCTAGGAGATTCACAAGGTCTTGCCTAGAATGAAAAATAAACTGTGCAAAGTCTGGAGGTTCAAACAGAGAATCAATGGAAGATCAAGGCCTGAAGGGGAGTTTGGCATGAGCTTGGCGTTAGGGTTTACTTTCTCCTGGTGGAAGAACTCTATTTCTGTATTTCTTTTCATCACATTATCATGTAATCCATCCAGCTTCTTTCTCCTGTCACTTGGTTGTGAGCCCTTGGAGCAAGGTTCCATGTCATGTGGACACTGTATCCCCAGATAATCACTGAAATGGAAAAGCTATTTAATGACCCTCTGTTGAAGAAATGAGCAAAAAGTATGAATATTATCGAGCATAAAACTAACTGTATTTCATATGGAACTTTTTATTTTACTTACATTTGTCACTATTTTGATGCAGGTGGAAATAAGAACAGTTGCTGATGATCACTGTTCTTTCTCTCAGTTTTCCTCGGCCTTTGTTGCCCTATCTCAGCATCTGCCTGAAAAGACTTGGCTGTCATAAGCACTGCCAATCAAAGTGTTTTGTTTTATTTTTGCTGCATAGAACAGGCCTTACACAGTGCAGTAGATATTATCTCTGGTCTTTGGCTCTCCTCCACTATGCTTATTTTTCATTGGACACTTAGGAGCTTAAACTTTGCAAAGAAATTTTTAGCTTTCCCCAGCTACTTCCAAGTCTGGAACCCAATCAAAAGCCTGACAATATGGGACATTTCATATTTTTCTGAAATCACATTCATTTAGCTTTACTCAAACAGAAAAGAAGTGGTCAAACAAGAGATTTCAGTTTATCAATTGGTCTTCTGAAGATACTTTTACGCTCCTGTCAATTGAGTATCCTTATATGCTGGCTTGTTTGGGGCTAAGTTGCTGAGATTCCAAAGTTAAAGTCCCCACAAATGCATGAAACGTAGCAATGCTGAATGAGGGTAGCCGAGGAGACGGCAGGGCCAGTGAGGGGGAAGATATCATTTGGTTGAACCAAAGAGAAGTAACAAACGGAAAAAATTTCTAGGAATGTTTTTAGTCTAGCTTTGTTCTCTACAACCTGAAAAATAATTATTTTTCCCAGATTATACTGAATGGTGATTGTATGTTTCTAGTATAATTATCAAAGTAGCTTTATTAAATAAGCTGTTTAGAGAATTAGTGTTGAATTTTAGAGCGGTATATGTTTATATATATATAAATCTTAAAGAGCACAAATCTTAAATTTACAGCTCAATGAAACTTAACAAAATGCACCTGTGTTACCACAGCAAGCAAACAAAACAATAGCAGAAACTCCCTCTCCTGCAACTCTTTTCAGTCCTTTATCTCCCTAAAGGAAAATTCAATTTTGATTCTTACTATAGACTAGTGTTGTCTATTTTTTGACTTCATAGAAATCAAATTATCACATTTATACTTTTAAAAGGCATGTCATTTTGTGCCTGGCATTTTTTTCTCAGCATTATGTTTGTAAGATTTTGTGGTGCTGTGCGTAGCAATATTTGTTCATTTTTATTGTTGTATAGTAATCCAGCATGTGAATCTCCTCCATTTCATTTTTTGTTTTATTGTGGATGGACAGTTAGGTCGTTTCCATTTGAGGTTTTAAAAATACCACTATTATGAACATCCGGTACATATCTTTTGATATATGAACATAGACACTTCTGCTGAATGTTTACCTAGAAGGGGAATTGCTGGACCAGAGGGAATGTGTAATTTTAGTTTTAGTGGATACTACAAACAGTTTTCCATACTAATGGTATGATTTATGCCCCTAGTGGCAATGCTTGATAGTTCTTGTAGTTCTACGGTCCTTTCCAATGCTTGGAGTTATCAGTTTTTTTAAAATTTTAATAGCCATATCAATGGGTAAGTGTTAGCATATCACTGTGGTTTTAATTATCATTTTCCTAATGAAAATAACATCAATCACTTTTTAGTGTCTTTATCAGCCATTTGTGTATTCTCATTTTCAGTGCCTGTTCAAAATTTTTACGCCCCTTTTTGGCTTTATAGGTTTATCTCCTTTCTCTTATTGATTTACAGGAGTTTTTAAGATATATATTCTCTATATAGATCCTTCAGTAGTTACATGTATAAGAAATACCTTCTATTACCATTCATGAGATATCTTTGATAAAAATGGTTTTTAATTTTAATAATATCTACTTTCTCAACCTTTTCATTGATAGCTGGTATCTCATGTGTCTCATTTAAACAAACAAACAAACAATAGTGCCTAACAAAATATTTGGAAACTATTCTATGATGTCTTCAAGAAATATCATTGTTTTGTCTTTCATGTTTCAGTCTTCAATTTGCCTGAGATTAATTTTTGTGTATATCTGTGGTAAAGGGCAAGATTGATTGTTTTTATGTGTAAATTCAATTAACCTAGAACCATGTATTGAGAAGACTATCTTTTCCTTAAGGCAGGGGAAGAGAGACTACAGCATCATGCAAGGACTAAGTCAACCCAAAAGTGACACAGACCAGATGTCACTGTCCAGATCTAGTGACAAGGCCCACTAACTGCAAGAGGACCAAGAACAGCAAATGAGATGTTTATCAATATTACTGTTGCTATCATATTTGAAAAGATAATAATTATTCTTCTATCATGGAAAATGTACTTTCTGACTCATCTCATTACTCACACATTGGGGAGATTTAAAAAAATACCATATTCCATTAAAAGAAAGAACCCAAATGGAGATTGATTTTTAAGATTTAGACACAGGCAAAATTAACTTGCCACATTGGTTGGTTTCCAAATACCGTCTCTTATGGAACTTGCATCGTGACTACCACGTACCACTAAGTTTATCAATACCAGCTTCTATTTGTGTTAAATTTAATTACAATAGCAATACATAATCATGCATTAATGAAGAAAGGAGTGAAGGAACACCAAAAAGACAGACCAGAGCAAAAGATATTATGTTACAGACATTATACTTTATATTCTCACACATCTTATCACTTAAATAACAGTCATGAGAAGAAAAAAAACCTCTAACACCATCAAAAATTATTGTAGGCCAGGCACGGTGGCTCACAGCTGTAATCTAGCACTCTGAGAGGCCTAGGCAGGAGGATTGCTTGAGCTCAGGCATTTGAGACCAGCCTGAGCAAAAATGAGACCCGTCTCTACTAAAAATAGAAAAATTAGCCGTGCATCATGGCACACACCCCTGGTCCCAGCTACCTGGAAGGCTGAGGCAGGAGGATCACTGCAGCCTAGGAGTTTGAGGTTGCTGTGAGCTAGGCTGATGCCATGGCACTCTAGCCCGGGTGAAACAGCAAGACTCTGTCACCAAAAAAAAAAAAAAATTTAGAATTCTCAGAAAGCTCTGAAATCTAGGAAAAGGTAAAGATGTATAATTTTTATTATGGGAGTTGGTTACTTTTTACTATACTAAAAATTTGAGCAAGACAGAAACATTATTGCTAATGATATATGTATTTTATTTTACAATTACAATAATTTGTGTGTGTGTGGGTGTGTGTATGCGTGTTTTGGGGAGACAGACAGAGTCTCACTCTCTCACTCCAGGTAGAGAGCAGTAGCATCATCATAGCTCACAGCAACCTCAAAACTCCTGGGCTCCAGCCATCCTCCTGCCTCAGCCTTCCAAGTAGCTGGGATTGCAGGTGTGCACCATGATGCACGGCTAATTTTTCTATTTTTAGTAGAGACCGGTCTCATTTTTGCTCAGGCTGGTGTCAAACTCCTGAGTTCAAGCACTCCTCCTGCCTTGGCCTCCCACAGTGCTAGGATTACAGGTGTGAGCCACTGCACCTGGCCTCTAAAAAATTTAATAAGACAATTCCCTTCCTTCAATAGTTCCACATAAATATACTCCAGAAGAAAGTTGGTCTAATGTCAGTAGTAGAGAGAAATTTTCTTATTTTCTTTAACTCCTAGAGCATAGATTTAGAGTGTGTACTACATTAATTAATATTTGATTATATATGTAATAGGTAATGCATTTGTTAAAACCTAATTATTATGTGTTACCACTGCCAACCCAAGAAGACTGGTTATGCCTTCCTTGGGTAGAGGTATCATCCCTTAGATTTTTTTAATACTTATAGTACCTGACACAGAACCTGGTACAAACTTAGTACATGAACAGTACTCAGATATAAGGGAACTGTATATAAATAAGGTCTTTTACAGGGGTTCATTAAGATGTTATAAGGCTTATTTTTGAAAAATACAAGTGTTTCATAATACTATATTAATGATAAATCTTTTAATTTCTATAACCATCCATACTCATAGAACATTTTAAGTTAACTCACAAATTGGTTAAAAACTGCAGTAAGTATTTTGTAGATAACAAGTTTCTTCTATCTAAACATAGATTCTAAGCTATTTAGAACCTTTCCTACATTTGGCTATAATTTTATAACCATACATAAAATGCTGTTCTGTTTAAATATGTGAGACAGACATGGATTTATAATGATTCTAGAATTTCTGGGCAAGACTTCTTCTTGTTCATTCACTCATTCATGAGCTCTTATATTGAGAACACGCTTTCCCCAGGTTTTGCACTAGGTTATTGAGAAATACATGCAATAACCACTAACATCCACTGAGCAATTCCCATGTGCTCGGCACTGTTCCAAGACCTTTCCTCATAGTAATGCTCATTATCCAAAACTTAACTTCATGAAATTCAAAGAGCTAAACTGCTTTTCCAGGGGTACAAATGTAGTGAGAGGTATAGCAGAGATCTGAATCAAGGACATCTTATTTAGACCAAGAGTTAAAAATGAATATACTATTCTGCTTCTACTATCAGGATAAACAATAACTTACTGAACGAGGTTATAGAAAATACAAGGTTTTAATGTAGGGGACATTTAAATCATAGCCTAGAAAGTCTGCTTAATATATTTGACAATTCGCTAAGACATAGTAAAAACAAGTACTAAATTCTAAAAGATACATAGATATTATCAGATTTCATCATTATATTTAGATCTCCTAATCTCTGTTGTTGTCTAAGAATGCACACTGTAATGAAAAAAAATGATGCAACTGGAAAACTGACAAGGTTTCCAAATGTAAGAACAAATTGTCCAAGTCTACATTTGGACACTGCTATGGACAATAATTCATCAATAAAAATACCTCAATAACGAAGTAAAATTGAAACATCAAGTTTGTAGGAGGCCCAAAGAATATATCTTCCAAATTTCCAAACTGTGGGTGTTTTGTTTTGTTTTCTAAACTCAGTTAACAGCCATTCACTTGTCTTCATTGTCTGCATTAGATGAATAACAATTATAAAACCAAAAAACCACTCTACCATAGCAAATTAAAATTTTATGTAAGATCTGCACCTGCAAGGGGCCTTGACATTGACAAGTCTCTGTGAATCAAATGCTCTGCTAACAGCACTTACTCATCTGTATCAAAAACACAGCCGACTCTTGCCTAATAAAGTCATTCCTTCTGTGCTAATTAAGACAGTACCAAATAAATAAATACATACATAAATAAATAAAGTTATTCAGTCGTGAGCACTGAATGCTCCCAGTAGGCAGTCTTTTTACAATTCAATTTCCCCAATGGGACTAGAAAAGGAAATGAAACAACAAATTGTACTCCTGATGAACTAAGCAGAAGCTGCTATTCTATAGGGAGTCCCGCTAGGTCAATTAGTTCATCATGCTAACAGAATAGCAATCCAGAAACCAATGCCCCAGCAACAGAGGTTCAAAAAAGTCAAGTTCAATGGCCTCCTGTAACACTCAGTGAAAACTGCTAGGAATTGGTGTGTGTGCCAGTGGTTTATTTCTATATATGATACTGAGCAGTGATTAATGATAAATCAAAGTAATAGCATTATTGCATATCTATATTAATATATATATTTACCAGCTAAATGCATTTTTCATTTAATGGCGCTTGCATTTTCTGAATCAACTTAAAACAAAAATGGTATGAAATATCAATAATTTAAATTACTATGATTTCTTTCCAGTTCTCATTGTATCTTGCTTAACCCCAAAAGATAAAATATAGCTAGATTTCATTTTAACAAGCACAACTATTTTAAACAGGTATATGTCTAAAAACCAACATACTTTAGATCTAAAAGTAATATTTTGTGAACAATTATTAAATACAAGATTATAACGAAAATAATTTAAATATATATCTTAAGAAATTTTAGAATTTTATATAAATGAATATTTATGTAATATGTGTCATCATACCTTTATATACCATTTAGAGCTAACCAATTACTTTTACTTATATACTTTTCAAGTATCACAATATTTTGTTGTTTAAGACTAAAAAGGTATTTGATGTTTTAATTAAAAATATGTTCCTGTATTATTTTGTCCACATTTAAAGCTTTAAAAGTTTTTAAAAAACATATAAACATCTCATGTATGCATTTAATTTTTTTTAAATTGGGTCTCTCAAAATATGTCATTGCTACTCTCCTCATTTTCCTTAAAAGAACCGAGGATCTAAGGTGAGCAGTGGTATTTGTTGATGAAAGGAAAAGCATGAGTAAACCTCTAACCTCTCAGTTCTCACTCACTACTTGCATTTTTCAGGTGTATTAAGCCAGTAATAAATAAATCAGCATGTGTTGAATTATTCTGGGCACTCAAGGTGAATTGTGTAGGGTAGGAAATATGAAAGAACATGATGAAAAAAACCAAAGCTGCATTCATCAGGCTATGCATATGCTAAAATTAACATCCAATAATATTTACTGTATCTAGATAAATAGATTTTCTTCAGTATAACAATAATGCTATATTCTTTATATTTTTAAATTAGAATAATATATATTCATTTTTAAAAACTGAATACAGATACCTGAAAATGACAGCAATAATAAAAACAATTAATAAAATGGAAAAACACATGTTGCTCATAGATTGGTAGAAGCAACATTGTTAAAATGTCCATATTACCCAAAGTGATTTACAGATTTGAGGCAATCTCCATCAAAATACCAATGTCATATTTTCACAGATCTAGAAAAAATAATGCCATGCTTCATTTGGAACCAGAAAAGAGCTCAAATAGCCAAAGCAATCTTAAGCAAAAAGAACAAACCTGGAAGTATCACATTACCAGACTTCAAACTATACTACAAGGGTATACTAACTGAAATAGCATTGTATTGACACAAAAATAGAGACTTAGACCAATGGAACGGAACAGGAAACTCAGATATAAAACTTTCCACATACAGCCAACTGATCTTTGACAAAGCAGACAACTATATACACAGGGAAAAAAAAATTCCTATTCAATAAATTGTGCTGGGAAAACTGGATAACATGCAGAAGAATTAAATAGGGTCCATATCTCTCACAATGCACAAAAATTAATTCAAGATGGATAAGGACTTAAATGTAAGGCATGAAGCCATAAGAATACTAGAAGAAAATGTTGGAAAAACTCATCGAGATTTTGGCCTAGGCAAAGAATTTATGAAGAAGATCCCAATGGCAAGCACAGCAACAACAAAAATAAATAAAGGGATTTGGGGGTGGGGGGTAGACCCACATCCGAGAGATGTGGTGAGCACTATGAAGAGGAGGGGAATGCTTGAAATGTATTTGGGGTCATAATAGGGGGAAGGAAATCCTCTAAAACTGATTTATGTGAATAGCTGTACAACTTGGTAAATTTACTAATAATCATTTAATTGTACACTTAAAATGGAGTAAAGACATGATATGTAAATTACACTTCAATAAAGAAAAAAAAGGAAAATAAATACATGGGACTTGATTAAATTAAAAAAGCTTCTGCACAGCTAAGGAAATAGATACCCTATAGAATGGGAGAAAATATCCATAAGCTATACATCCAATAAAGGGCTAATAACCAGAATCTACAAAGAACCCAAGCAAATCAGCAAGAAAAAATTAAACAATCTCATCAAAATGTAGGCAAAAGACATGAACAGAAGTTTTTCAAAACAAGATAGACAAATGGCCAATAAACATGAAAAAATTTCCAACATCACTAATCATCAGAAAAATGCAAATTAAACCCATAAGGAGATTTACCTTATACTGTTAGAATGGCTTCTATTAAAAAGTCCAAAAATAATAGATACTGCTGTATATGCACAGAGAAAGTAACACTTATACACTGTTGGTGGGAGTGCAAATTAGTACAACCTCTATGGAAAACAGTATGGAAAAACCTCAAAGAACTAAAAGTAGACCTACCATTTGATCCAGCAATCCCACTTACTGGGTATTTACCCAAAGGAAAAGAAGTCATTTTATCACAAAGATACCTGCACTCAAATGTTTATTGCAGCACAATTCATAATTGCAAAGATGTGGAATCAACCCAAGTGCCCATTAATTCATGAATGGATGAACAAAATGTGATATATATATATATATATATATATATATATATCATGGAGTACTACTTAGGCATGAATAAGGATGAGTTAATGCCTTTTGCAACAATTTGGATGGAAGTGGAGACCATCATCCTAAGTGAAGTACCTAAAGAATGGAAAAATAAACACCACATGTACTCATTATTAAATTGGAACAAACTGATGAGCACATACGTACACAGAGGAAAGTGAAACTCAACGGAAATCAAGAAGGGAGGAGGCGGGGTGGGCAATAATCTACTTAATGGGTACAATAAACACTTTCTGGGTGATGGACACACATATAACCATGACTCAAGCACTATAAAAGTGATCCATGTAAAAATATTTATATCCCTGTAGTACTTTGGAATAAATACATAAGAATGTTTAAGTGCTAGTTTTTGAAATAAGAAATAGAATTATCATTGTTTTCATACCTTTGCTTTTGCTCCAACTAACAAATAGAGCTAGTTAAAATAATTCAACTTTTACACAGATAATTCAACTTTCTCTTATGATTCTGACTTAAACAATAACTGCTACTTAATTTTCTTTGGTGCAATGAAAACAACTGAATAATTAATAGTTTTGGT